>JAIUZE010075131.1:0-50070 GCA_022085475.1 Heliosperma pusillum | reverse complement strand
ACCTCGACTTGGAATTTATGCATTTCCATATCTAGAACTCTCGTTATGACAGTTTGAAGTGAACCCTTGTATAAGTTAGTTTCCAAACTTGTTGTTTTGGAGAGTTATCTATGTTTCTTATTTATTATGCTTCTTAAACTTGGTCTAATTCTTATGTATCATGTATTGATTCATGTTTATCATAGTTACATTTATATAATGCCATGTTCTCATGTTTTGTGACGGTTTTTGGTATGTCCCACTTTGAGTCGGTTTTTACAAATGCTACGGTTTGAGCACTATTTGGTTATGTGCTTTGTATTCTCATTTCCTTGGCTACCTCCACGTTCGTAAGGCTGGAATGTCGGAACGGGGATGTATCCTACTGCTTAATTGCATGTGTTAGTGGGCATACGACGACGTTGTTGGGAGGCGAGCGCTTTAACTTGATCAACCCGGCCGTCAAATGTTGTGTACTTGCGAGGTGGTGTTATTTGCATGTAGCGTACCGCTTGTTATGAGGCTTGAGCTCTTTTCCGCCTCTTTCGTGAATTATTCTACCAAATTTGGGGTACTCGGCGTCATTTGATTGACCGAGTCTTGGATGCGAACTGTTTATCGCATGTCGAACTGGAAATGCGGATTCCGGGATTCTGGCCAGATTTAGGACTAGGACCGTATTATTATCGTCGTCCTACGGAGGAAATTGTCTACTATACAAATGTTTGACGTGTATGCGTTAGGGAAATGTGATCCCGTGGATGCCTTTTAATCATACTTGTCATGTACACGGTGCTCGTGCGTTTCATTTAGCGTGAGAGAGGTCGTCTTTGTGTCGTTGTTTTGGATGCGTGATTTCATGATTTTATTCATGGTCATTGCATGACTTAGCATCGTCAATGTATTGGTACGTTTGAATGGATGATAATATGATGGATTTATTGTGATCATCGCATGACTTGGCATGGTTGTTTGTCGAGTCTCAATCTTATCAAACTTATACCGCTAACGGTGAGATGTAAGCCCTAGTGAGCGTATTCGGTTGCCTAAGAGTGTTTCCCCGAGTCTTTGTATCACATGATGGATTCGGATTTGTATTCTATATGCTCTTATCATTATATATTGAATTGCCTATCTATTCTTATCGTATCTCACATGTATATCTATATATGCATGCTT
The DNA here is from genome assembly GCA_022085475.1 of Heliosperma pusillum. NCBI lineage: Eukaryota > Viridiplantae > Streptophyta > Magnoliopsida > Caryophyllales > Caryophyllaceae > Heliosperma > Heliosperma pusillum. The sequence continues at coordinate 48,912 of JAIUZE010075131.1, read as the reverse complement.
CTACTTTGGTATTTATTTTCTATGTACGTTTGATGTGATATGGCTGGGAGAACCCGGAGTTACTCCCCACTGACTGTGGCGTTCATGTTTTTCATGGATGAACAGGTTGCTTGATTGGATGACTTTTCGCTATGATAGTTTGGGTTCGGGTGTGAGCTAGCGGGCGTAGTCCCTGGATTAAACACCTCTAGACGATTTTAGCTTGTTTGCTAAACACTTTTACTTTGTTAACATTTGGAGAGACTTCGTCTCTTGTTGTAGTTTATTTCGTACTTTGGTTTGTAATATTTGACACTCCTTGTATACTTCTTCTTGCATGTATAAAAGTTTTAAAAACTTCATATTTCCGCTATATAATTCACATGCTTGTATGTTTTATATTTCCGCATTCGCGAGGGTTGTCACAGCTGATAGACGACTTTTGCAAGTGAATGAGCTAGAAGAGTTTCTTTTGCATGCTTACGAGAATTCTAGGGTCTATAAAGAGAAAACGAAGCGTTGGCACGACAAGAGGATAATCAGAAAAGAATTCAATGTCGGTGACCAAGTACTTCTCTTCAACTCACGTTTGAAAATTTTTCTAGGAAAACTTCGATCAAGATGGTCTGGACCATTCAATGTCACATATGTAAGCAAATACGGTTATGTGGAAATAATGACTAGTAATGGTGAAAAATTCAAGGTCAATGGACACCGATTGAAACTCTACTATAGAAATTCCATTATCGGATGCTTAGATATTGTCTATACAGAGCGTCAATCCCCAACCAGATGATTTCATAGGAGTATTCGTCGAGCGGGACGTTAAACCAGCGCTTCTCGGGAGGCAACCCGTGTTTCTTTTCTTTTTGCATTTTATTTTTCGCTTTCCCTTTTTCGTTGTTTTGTTAGATTTACTTTGCAGATGAAAGAGTTTTTGAAGAATTTATAAAGACCTTCCTTGTCAAGTCCAAAAGACTAGCTTGGGGCAGTCTGCGCTGACTAGTAAGCTTCACTCTCCTTTCCTCTTTTTCCCTTTTTTTAACCCTACTTTCTATTGAGCATCTCGTTACATATTTAGTGTTTGTGCTCACATTGAGGACAATGTGATTTTTGAATAAGAGTCAAATTTAAAATTTTGAACATAATTGAATGCTTTTCATGCTTTGCTTGCTTGTTTACTATGTTATCATGTTACATTTCCCAAACTAGGGGGTGTTTGGTTGGAGGTTTTGGAATGGATTGGAATGGATTCAATCCATTCTAGTGTTTGGTTGGAGGCTTTTGGAATGGAGTTAGATACCTAATGGATTCTAACTCCATTCCAACCCCTTGAAATCCCATACCTATATATACACCCAAGATTCTAAATCCATTCCACCTTATTACTAATACTATATCCATTCCATGACTCAACCAAACACGTATGAGCAAGTATGGGGTTCTAACTCCATACCTCTATGATATTAGAATCCATTCCAATACGTTGAACCAAACGCCCCCTTAGAGCTTTCAAAAGATAATGATTCAATGTTCATTGAATTATGCATACATGGGGAAGTCTTGTACACAGTAGGCATAGAATGAATCTATAGATGAGTACGCTTGATCTTGACATTTGGCAAGTTACATATATTGTATGGTAGAACCTCCTTAGACTGGTACATCTATACCCAGTCTCATCTAGGTGTGTGTAGTTTTCCTTGTGATGTGTGCCATGTCAAAGCGCATAAGTATGGTTCTCATTTCATTCCTATAAGCATTGCATTCATGATTCACTAAGATTTGAAGCCTTTTTCACTTTGAATTACCCCTCAAAATTATCCCCTTCATACAAATGTTTCACAAAATAATAGCTACACATAAAAATTGTCTACCTTGTTGAGTTAGCAGCTAGAATATGGTGTATGGGTGCTCTTTTGAGAAGATTTGTTCTTTTATGTCAAAGTGAATTTGGGAGAACCAAAATGTTCAAGAAGTGATGTTATGTTCAGGAAAGAAAAAGAGAAAAAAGAAAGAAAAAAATTGAAAAAGAAAAAAAGAAAGAAAAAGAAATAAAAGAAGAAGTTGTGAGTATCTCCTTAAAATGTCAATTCAATGTTTAGAAGGAGTTCACTCTTGTGTTTCGTGTGTAATAAGCCAATCCGTTCCTTTTGGCTTCGTTATTCGTCTTTTGGGAATTAATCGAAAGTTTGGATTGAGTATTCATTTATCATTGATCAGTTGCTAGCTCATTCTAACCTTCACATGACCATAACTCTTTGTCCACCTTTCACCCATTTCCCAAAGCCTTCTTCCTATTCTTCCGGCTTCTTTTCTATATGCATTGCGATCTTTGACTTGTGTTTTGAATTGTTTACCATATTAGACTGCGGACACATTTTCATAAGTCGTAGATAGGTGAGTGTCTCAAAAACATTTACACATAAAGAAATCACTTTTACATACATGAGTGTTCAAGTGTGCCGTGAGAGTCCATTTGTCAAAAAGATCATGCAAGAGTCGAAAATTCTGTAGTGAAATTCTTTCTGCTGCGCCGTTATGTAAATCTCAGCCTTGTTTATGTATCATTCTTGCCCACGTTGTTTTTGGGTTATGATTCATTATGTTTCCAAAGTTTTATGTTGAGATTTGTTTCTTGATGGTGTAGTAGCCAATGCTTGCAACCCTTGTCCTGGTATTGTTTGTTATGTTTGCTTGAGGACAAGCAAGGGTTTAGCTTGGGGGAGTTTGATAAGTGAATATTTGTATGATTTTAACCTCCATTTTAGCTCGGTTTTGTATGTCATTTGTGCTTTGTTAAGCCACTTTATGAGCTAATATCGTCTTCTAGGCGAATTCCTATGTTCTAACCTGTTTTATAGGGAATGTGACGTTTCTACGCCCTTTTTCTATATTCTCGAGCATTTGCCTAGAATCCGAAGATTTGAAGAAGCAAGCTTGACCAAGTCAAAGGCATTTCAAGAAGGTTCCAAAAGAAAGAAGAAGCAAAGACGATTTCGCAGTTGTCAGAAGATCGATCAGTTAGGCGAAGAAATCATCATTTTACATCAAACCCTATCAACAAACCCTACACAATAGGTCAAGGGGAATAATGAAAGTCAAGTCATATGCAAGGGGAGATGAAACGAAAGTCAATTGACCAAGATCACTAAATACCCGATCGAGTAAGTAGTGTACCCGATCGGGTATCCTTGCTGATCCGAGCTTTTGCTTCGACTTCCTTTATTTTGTCCTATATGTTCAATGCATGACCCCTTCCCCACGAAACCGTACTGCTATAAAAGGATGCCTCTGCCACCACATTTGAGAAGAACAACACACACACAATTAGAAACACTTTTTTCTTCACAAAAACCCTAGATTAGGAGGAGAGAAACCTAGCCTCTCTTCTCTAGTTTAGATCATTTTCTTCTTCCTTTCTGTCCTTAGTTTCTTAGTTTATTTTTGTCTTTTCTACATCAAATCCTTAGCCTAGATCAATAAAAGTTCCATCTTTGTAATCTCCTTTATGTGGTTCAAGTATTGTAATTTGTGGATCGACTATTATATGCAAGGAATTTCTATTACGGTTGTTTATATTGATCGTCATCTAGGTATTCCTATTTTATCTTTTGTTTAAAGTCTTTATGTTTTTTATTTGATTGTTATTTTCTTTATATGTTATTTTAGATTCAATTTCCATATCGTTGTAATCATTTCGTTTCCCTAGATTGTTAATTTAGAGTCGTTATTATCGCCACTTAGAGAGTCCTAAAATATTATCAAAACCAAATAAACATGTCTATCCTAGTTTCTATTACTAACATCATCTTAGATTTAAACATTACCATGAGTGAGTAGTCGTTTTTCTAGGGTGTAGGGTAGCCATGTAGGTTGATTAAAAGATGATAATTGGATAAAAGAATTTGTGCTTTTAAAACGTCGTGTCTATGCATGTTTGGACTATAACGATAGTTAACGATTCCTGATCAAAATCATTGACTAAAATGGAATTCTTTTCCAAGGTAGAAATACGTGAATTGAATAGACAAAGCATGACATGGTAGATTAGACCTAGTAAATTGCCTAAAAGCCTGCTAGACCGTCTGATCTATGATTGTAATGAACACATCATTCTTACGAACTCACAATGAATTATTTGCATGTTCTAAATCCAATTTCATCAATATGTTAATCTACATGTGTGAACCTACTTCCCTAGATTCTTTTTATCATTGTTAATTCATCACCTGCTTTATTGTTTTCGTTTTGATTTGCTTTTATTTTGTTTTCATTTATGCTTTTTATTAGTTTAGAAATCAAAACCCCAAAACCCAGATACTCGTTAGATAAGACCCAATTGCAAGACATTTCACATTCTATAGGAAACACCATCTCCCTGAGGATCGACCCCTACTTCCCTAATTACATTAATGTGTTATTAGCCTAGTCTGGGTAATTATCTTTGACCAGGGCTTGCGACAAGCCCGATCACTTAGGCCCCGATGTTCTTGTTGAGACTATTGAACATGTGAAGGTCATTCGTGATAGAATTAAAGCCGCTCAAGACCGTCAAAAGTCTTATGCCGATGTCCGGAGAAGACCGTTAGAATTTGAAGTTGGTGATAAAGTATTCTTGAAGGTATCTCCGATGAAAGGTGTTAAAAGGTTTGGTGTTAAGGGTAAATTGAGCCCGAAATACCTTGGACCCTTTGATATTGTGAAAAGGATTGGTGCCGTTGCTTACAAGTTGGACTTACCCACGAATTCGGCTAAAGTTCATGATGTATTCCATGTTTCTCAATTGAGAAAGTACGTTAGTGATCCAAGCCATGTCTTTCAAGCTAAAATGCCCGAGCTAGAGCCGAATTTGTCCTTTGAAGAGAACCCGATCCGCATCCTAGATCGCAAGGATAAGAAGTTGAGAAGTAAAGTGGTTCCTTGAGTGAAAATCTTATGGATATGTGCCAATGTTGAAGAAGAGACTTGGGAAACGGAAGCTTCTATGCGTATTAAATATCCAAGCCTATTCGATTAAGGTATCTTTCTTTCGCTCAAGTTTCGAGGGCAAAACTTTTTAAAAGGTGGGGTGATTGTAACACCCGCAAATATACCCTATTTTTTTTATAGTAAAAATATTATACTAATACTTTTCAGCGAAATTTTAGTTTTAGTTTAGAATTAAATTTCCCGTGTCTAGTTTAGAATTTCCGAGTTTGTATTTGGACTTTACGCGAGATTTTGAGGAAGTTACGTCTTAAGACGTTTTTGGGCTTTTCCCATATGTTTTCCACTTACTCCTTCATATACTCCCTTAACCCTAACTCACCCTCACATTCAATCTTCTTCTTCCTCACCAAGTAACTACCAAAACCCTAACCTCCATAATTGATCGATCTTAAAATCATCGCTATTCCTTCGTTTCTCGCTCAAATTCACTCAAGTTCGTCTTATTCTTTCCCTCTCATCATCCTCTATCGTAATTGGTAATAAAATTACCGTCTTTCTCGCTTTTCAATTTAGCCGTCTTTCTCAAAGGTGAATTATATTCATCTTTTATTATCGATGTGTAGGTGCTGACCTCCAAGACCCCGACAAAGACTACTTCTTGATAGAAGAGGACATCGACGCGGTTTGAAGACGCGAAAAGGTAACGGTGAAGGGTTACTCGATAGCATTACGTGTTTTAATGTGTTTTCTTTGTTAGTAATCGTATTTTAGAATTGGATTAGAAATCTTAGGAATTGTGTTGTTGATGATGGTTGTTGTTAGTTGATAATTGATAATGAAAATGGATGATTTGTGATGTTAGATGATGTTGTTGTATAATGAACATTAGTGAAAAATTGTGATTTTCGTGCATAATGGACCCCAGCCGGCCGACCGGCTGGGGAGTGGCTGGATAATAAATGGTATTACGTAAAAGTTTGGAATTATATTGGTCTCAGTCGGCCGACCGGCTGAGACACCTCTGTGTTTTCCCTTGTTTTTATCGTATGACTTTGGTCCCAGCCGGGTAGCCGGCAGCCGGTCCCTTTGACCGGCTGGGACACACTGCTTTTTCACTTGTTTTCAAATAATACATTGGTGCCAGCCGGGTAGCCGGCAGCCGGTGCACCTGACCGGCTGGCACACGCTGACTTTCCTTTGCAATTTCTTTCACATGTTTTCATATATAATATTTCCAATGGTTCGTTTATCGTATAGATTTACGTAATGACTTTAAATATTAATGTTTTGAATATTTGATATTCCATTCGCTTGTATCGCATGTTTTGTGACGGTTTTTGTTATGTCCCACTTTGAGTCGGTTTTACACATGTAACGGTTTGAGCACTAAATTTCTATGTGCTTTGTACTCTCATTCCCTTGGTTACCTCTTTGTTCGTACGGCTGGAATGTCGGAACGGGGAGTGTATCCTTACTGCTTAGATGCATGTGTTAGTGGGCATATGACGACGTTGTTGGGAGGCGAACGCCTTGCGTTGATCAACCCGGCCGTCAAATGTTGTATACTTGCGAGGTGGTGTCATTGCATGTAGCGTACCGCTTGTTATGAGGCTTGCGCTCTTTTCCGCCTCTTTCGTGAAGGTTGATCGAATTTGGGGTACTCGGCGTCAATGATTGACCGAGTCTTGGATGCGAAATGTTTATCGCATGTCGAATCGGAAAATGTTATTCCGAGATGGCCAGGTTTAGACTAGGATCGGATATTTATATCGTCTTCCTACCGGGAGGAAATTAGTCTACATATTCGAAATGAATTGAATCGTGTATGCGTTCAAAGCAATGTTTTATCCCGTGGATGCCTTTTAATCTTACTTGCATGTACACGGTGCTAGTGCGTGTCATTTACCGTGAGAGATGTCGTCAACGTATTGTACGTTTGAATGGATGATTATATGATTGATTACTTGTGATCGTTGGATGACTTGGCATGGTTTGTTTGTCGAGTCTCAATCTTATCAAACTTATGCCAATAACGGTGAGATGCAAGCCCTAGTGAGAGTGTATGGTTGCCTAAGAGTGTCATCCCCGAGTCTTTCTATAATATGATGGTTACGGTTTTGTACTTCATGTATCGATATTCTTATGTATTGAATTGCCTATTTATCCTTCTCGTACTTCACATGTATATTTATATATGCATGCTTCTACTTTTGTATTACCGTTTATGTACGTTTATTGTGATATGGCTGGGAGAACGCGGAGTTACTATCCACTGATTGTGGCGTTCATGTTTTTAATGGATGAACAGGTTGCTTGATTGGATGGCTTTTTGCTTGTGGTATTTTGGGTTCGGGTGTGAGCTAGCAGGCGTTGGCCTGGATGAATCACCTCTAGACGTTGTTTAGCTAGTTGCTAATAACTTTGTTACTTGATAACATTTTGAGAGACGTTGTCTCTTTGTAGTATATTATACTTTGGTTTGTAATTATTGACATTCCTCGTACTTTTCTAATTACATGTAAAAAAAGGTTTTAAAAATACCGTATCTTCCGCTATATAAATCACATGCTTGTTATGTTTTATTTTCGCATTCGCGAGGGTTGTCACATTTGGAGCTAGGAGCTTCATTGTTTATCTTTAAGTGACATTTAAGGTGTTCTATGACCATAAGCGCCTAAATTAAATTTACCCTTAGAAATAGCTGAATATGAGACATAAAAGATGACTTCATCGTGTTGATATGAGATTATAATATGGAGATTGTGGATTACGAGGGAAAGGCGAATATGATAGCGGATGCATTAAGTAGGAAGTATCTAACTACCTTAGAGCCTAGCTTCTATCAAGAGATTAGGGAATTGTAATTGTTAGAGCATGAGATTTTTCTGTGGATGGAGATTGTAGGGGAGGGGAAAACAAGTAGGTTTTCTATTCACGGAGATAGAAGAGTGAGGTTTGATGGGAGGTGACGTGTGTCTGAAATGATAACCTGACTAGGAAGATCGTGACTGAAGCACATTGTATTCCTTACTTAGTGCCTCCGGGTGGAGATCAGATGTACAAAGACTTGAAGAAGACCTTTTGGTTGTGTAGGATGAATAAGGGAACATCTCAGTTTTTTTCAAGGTGATTAACTTGTCATAAAGTGAAACAGGGACACAAGAGACCGCAATGGCAGGTGCCATATGTAGAGGTGCTTTATTGGAAATGAGAGTCCATTTCCATGGTTTTCATCGTTAGTTTGGCCAGGACTCAGGAAGGGAATAATATGATCTCGTTGACAGTAGATTGTCTAACTAAGACATCTCACTTTATTCTAATGAAAGATACATGGAGTGATAGTTCGTAAATATGTCGTGTTAATAAGGTCTCTTATATCGATTAAGGTCTTTAATATGGGTCATTAGTTTGAGTGTTTGTAAAAACTTGGGTCACTTGTATTTGTTGTAATTTGTTTGATTGGGCACTTTGTTGGGTTGAAACATATATTGAGTTGAATTTTACAATTGTTGGATGACTATTCAAAAATCTATGAGAGTGCCAAATGCTTTGGACCGCTACTAAACCCAAGAAGGCGGGAGGACAAACGAGTTAAACAAAAAGTCAAACACTCAAAGTTGTGGATGAGAGAATTCGATCCACGCAATGTCTTTTATTTCATAAAAAAAACATTTTTTACTAACCCTTTTAAAAAGAGTCGCCACAAAATTTTCAAATGGAATTTAGAAACCTATTTTTTAGATTATGAGTTCCGTGTTAGGAAGTTTAATTAATTCCATCAAAAACACCTAACCCCGCCCGTTACAATAACAGTCTCTATTAAGCAAAAAAGAATGGCTATTTGGAGACGTGTCATATGCGAATGCAATCATACAATTTTAAACCTACATGTGAATTTCATTATAAGTGAATTTAATGGTTTTAACTATTGTCGATATTATTTATCATATGAATGTTCATTTAACCGATTTAGTATAAACAAATAAGGAGAAAATGGCAAATCGATGTCTTACTCTTAGCATAAGATAAAATGACAAACATTAGTGGTTAGTTTACAATACATAATTAACATGTAATTCAAATTTAACTACAACTTATTACTTAAGTTGGACTCAATCTATTTGAATAATTTATCAATCCATATTTATTCAAATAGGATTAAAAATCAATTGCAAAAATAAAAAGAAAAACAAAACAAACTTGTACAGACCCGTGCACTGCATGGATCAGAAAGCGAGTCTAACCAGAACAGACCCGTGCACTGCACGTGTTTGATTATCTATTGTTTTAAATTACAAAATTTAATTCTAACTCTTAAAATAAATAAATTAAAAATCTAAATAAATTACTAAAAATTATAAATTATAAAAATATAGAATAAAATAAAATTTCTACTAAAGTAAATTTAATAAATTACAAATTAAACTAAATAAACCCCTAATTAATTAATAAACCAAGTTAAATGCTAATTATCACAAGGTTGTTAAAATAGATAATAAAAGGATAATTTCATTCCACCTTAATTTAAATCATAATATCATTGCATAATTATTTAATGTTGGAATTTAGTCGTGATTTTGAATTAAACTTAGATGGTAAATTTACATGACTCTAATACAAAAGTAACTTCGCATAATACAAATGCAATTTAAAAATTAAACTACATCGATTTTTAATCTTGTTCGTATTACTTGAGTTAGACAACAACAATAATAATTACATGATGAGTTACTAGCGTAATATAATGAATTAACGATAAATGAATAAAAAACGATAATTAAAAGGGAGAAGGAGGAGTTATTGCACCCTTAACATACATATATCGGTTACAAAGTCTTGTATCATAATCTTTAGTAGAATGTGTTAGGATGGGCCGTCGCTGACGAAATTAATTTCAGAAATGTCGTTTTTCTCGAGTAATGCACAACGATTTTCAAACGCTTGTAGATTCTTCGTTTCTCAATGAAAAATCGATTTGAAAGATGTTTTAGAAAAAGGATAGAAATTAATTATTAAAACTGGTATCATATTTTTTGAAAGGATTTCGGAGCAACGAGAAAAATGGGTCGAAAGTGGCTGATGTCACCACGAAACAGAGCAGTTCCTGTTCTATTTTGTGCGGCGGTTTGAGGGTTATTTAAGGTTTGTTTAGGGTTTCTTTTTTATGGTTACTGTAGGTAGGTTGTATTATAGTGCTAAGGGTTTCTAATGGATATGTGGTGGTTCTTTTATAGAGGATGTTGGAGGAATTAATGTAAGGTTAGAGAGGATAAGAGCAGTTTTCTGACCGCTTGTGTCTGCTGCTAATTTAAGTTTGTTTGTAGGGTTTAAGGGGGGTTTTCTTAGTGGGTAAGGTATATAATATGGGTATGGATATATGGGATTGGGCTAGGGTTAATTGGTAGTCAAATATGGGTCGATTTGGGGTATTGGGCTCAATATGGCTGCTAGAAAACAGAGGGGAAGAGGGGGGGGTGTTTGTTTGCAGTTTTGGATTTCAGTTTTGTGGCACAAAAATGAAGGATAAGGAGTGTTTGTGAGTGGTTTTGAATGCTGGACCATAAGGGGGAAAGGTTGGGTCAATATTCCATCGAAAATCGGGCACAAATTGGCTTTAAAACAAGCTCAAAAGACAGTCGTAAAATCGCGGTGTAAACTTGTTTTAAAACAACGTTTTAAACAATAAATAAGACGATAAAATAAAGGAATTCAATGTCGACTTTTCAAGTCTTGTTTTTCAAACATCTATTATATTTTCAATAAAATAAACATAGAATAAAATTTAAAAATAAATTAAAAATGAATTCATTTAAGACGAATGCTAGTCTTAAATTTCATTTAAAATTATAAAATTATTAAAACCCATCGTCGACGTCCATTCTACATCGTAAAACGAACAAAAAATGACAAATTTTAAACGCGAAATACATGTCCTCCTATCAACATCGGGTGTTTGGCGGGATTTCTATAAATGTCAGTATCGACAGATACGGGTACCTATAGAGCCCCCACTATAACTGAGCCTTGTACAAGGCAAATGTCAAATTATATCCCAAGACAATTGACCAGAGGATTTCGCGGGTTGTTTAAGGTTCATTAGACCTCCGTATATAAGCTTGCCAGCCATAAGACAATGAAACATACCTGAAACAACGGTTATGGATGCCGTAACTTGTTTAGTCTTAGTCATCGACCCATCGCATCGTTATTTCATTATAAGTCGGGTTAAGTCTTATCCTTAGGAGCCTACATATCCGTTTATGATGGAGTCAAACCTGTATCATAGTTTAAGCTCGCTGGCCTGTAGTTTTCTACTGCTTCGACCCAATATTAATATCTTGTTATACATTTGAATAAATCAAAGATTTGCATTCTGCAAGAGGAATAATTATCGATTCCTGTGTGTAGACGTAGTTCGATGAATGTGCATAAACGTGGTCGTTTTTATTTGTGTGTTGATACTCGAAGGTTTTACCTAAACGATTAGATAGTATCTTGTTTTAGCATGTTAGGTACCGTCAAATCACATCTGCAGGCCTGGCGCGGAAGACTATGATTTTCCGGAATGTGAAGCTTGGCAACAGCAGGCTTGAATAGTGGACCGTCCTTCCAAAGATTGTTTTATGGTGTTAAATGGGTAATAGCTTTTATCGTGGTTGGAAAAGGTGTCTCCTGTTTGACAAAATCCGAGTGCAAATGGGTTGGTAAAACAACGTGGGTGCAAATTTCCGTATCTGGACTTTAAAGGCTTAGTGTAACGACAAAGGCAGGAATATTCTCGAAATTCCCGACTACTCCCTTCTAACCGTCTCGGGATGGACTTAGGGTAGAATGGTACATTTGCATTGGGTTCATATGTCCTACGGTTCTTGTAACTTCGACATTCAACATCGATATTCTCTTTTTTTCTTTTTCTTCTTTTTTCGTTTGTTCTTTCTTTCTTCTTTATTTCCTTTTACTTTTTTTTTTCTTTTTTATTTTTTTTTGGTGCCATTGTAAGTATATATATATTCAAAAAATTACATCATTTCAGTTCATGAGCCTACACATGAGTCAAGTCATACATGATATAAAACAATTACATCAAACTTAGAGCCCTACACCAACTAATATCTCTATTTGAAATCTGCCCAAACTTCACATTCAACAGTCGCACCCTCATATCCATCCTAATCGGATTCAATAGCAGCCTTGGACGTATGACATATTGCTCATTTCTACATACATTTCTTGTGTGCCAAATACCATAATGCAGTGCAGTAAACAAAGCCCAGCAGATCTTCCTCTGAAATCCTCTCATGTTTCTCATTCTTAACATTCTGTCAGCCTGGAAACAAACATGTGCATTCACCTGAAGCCAGGTAGCCATCAAAGCATAGCATTCCTGTGTGAACTTACATTCTTCAAACAGATGCTTATGGTCTTCATTTTGCTCACCACAAAGTAAGCTCAAACTGTCATTACCAATACCCATTTTATGTAACCTATCCTTACTAAGTAGTTGTAACACCCGGAAATGTACCCTATTTTTCTAGTAGAAATATTTTACGAAATCTTTTCAGCAAATTTAAGTTTTAATTTGGAATTTATTGTTTCGAGTCGAATTTGGAATTTCCGAGTTCGTATTTGGAATTTCCGCGAGTTTCCATGAAAATCCCGTCTTAAGGCAAGTTTGACTTTTCTTGACTTTTGAGTCGTCTTTGACTTTTCTTGACTTTTGAGTCGTCTTTGACTTTTCTTGACTTTTGAGTCGTCTTTGACTTTTCTTGACTCTTAAGTCCACTTTGACTTTCGTTGACTTTTCCGACTCACCCTTTACTTATACTCCCTCCTAACCCTAACCTAATTCACTCACACAACTCAACTCTTTCTTCTTCCTTAAGAAAACCAAAGAAAACCTAGCCTCCATATTCTTCCAAGCTTAGATTCGTCATAACTCGTTCGTTTCTCGCTCAAATTCATGTAAGTTCGTCTTATCCTTCCCCTCTCATCTTCCTCTATCCGTATTAATAATAAAATTACCGTCTTTCTCGCTTTTTAAATTATCCGTCTTTCTGAAGGTGAATGATATTCATCTTTTATTATCTAATTGTATGTAGGTGGAGACTAGGAAGGTTTAGAAACCGTTTAAAGTCGCGAAAAGGTAACGGTGAAGGGTTACTCGATATCATTTACGTGTTTTATGTGTTTTCTAGGCTAGTAATCGTATTTAGATTATGGTTAGTATGCTTAGGACTTGTGTTGTTGTTGTTGGATGTTGTTAGTTGTTAATTGATATGAGAATTTATGATTTGTGACGATAAATGAGGAGTTTGTTGTTGACAACATGTTGATTTTTGATTGTCCTTGAATCCCGTGAAGGACGCCGGCTGCGTTGGGTGACGCAGGTTGCGTCGGGGTGACGCAGGCTGCGTCGGGGTGACGCAGGCTGCGTCATACGCTGCCAACAGAAATTTTCCTGCACTGACCCCTTTTTGTAAAATGATCATATCTCCTTCGTTAATTGCTTGTTTTGGGCGTGTGACATCTCGTTGGAACCGTAAGAGGTTAAGCTATCACCTCGACTTGTTTAGAACTCTAGTTATGACCGTTTGAAGTGGACCCTTGTTTTTGTTGGTTTCCAAACAACGTTGTTTTGGAGAGGTGATTTATGTTTTTATTCATTATGCTTCATAAACTTGTTCTAATGCTTATGTATCATGTATTGACTCATGTTTATCATATTTGAACTTATATGATTCCCTATTTTCATGTTTTGTGACGGTTTTTGGTATGTTCCCACTTTGAGTCGGTTTTTACAAATGATACGGTTTGAGCACTATTTTGTCCTGTGCTTTGTACTCTCATTCCCTTGGCTACCTTCCCGTTCGTAAGGCTGGAATGTCGGAACGGGGAGGTATCCTACTGCTTAATTGCATGTGTTAGTGGGCATACGACGACGTTGGTGGGAGGCGAACGCATTGCGTTGATCGACCCGGCCGTCAAATGTTGTGTACTTGCGAGGTGGTGTTATTTGCATGTAGCGTACCGCTTGTTATGAGGCTTGAGCTCTTTTCCGCCTCTTTTGTGAATTGATCTACCGAATTTGGGGTACTCGGCGTTTTTGTAAGACCGAGTCTTGGATGCGAAATGTTATCGCATGTCGAATCGGAAAATGTGATTCCGAGAATCTGGCCAGGTTTAGACTAGGACCGTATTATTATCGTCGTGCTACCAGGAGGAAATTAGCCTACATATACATATACGAAATGTGATCGTGTATGAGTTCAGGGAAATGTGATCTCGTGGATGCCCTTTAATCATACTTGCCATGTACACGATGCTAGTGCGTTTCATTTACCGTGAGAGATGTCGTCTTGTGTCGTCGTCTTTGAATGCGTGATTTCATGATATTATTCATGGTCATTGCATGATTGGGCATTGTCTATGTATTGGTATGTTTGAATGGATGATAATATGACGGATTTATTGTGATCATTGCATGACTTGGCATGGTTTGTTTGTCGAGTCTCAATCTTATCAAACTTATACCGCTAACGGTGAGATGTAAGCCCTAGTGAGCGTATTCGGTTGCCTAAGAGTGTCTTCCCCGAGTCTTTGTATAACATGATGGATTTGGATTTGTATTCCATATGCTCTTATCTTTAATTATCGAATTGCCTATCTAGTCTTATCGTTTCTCACATGTATATCTATTTGTATGCATGCTTTACTTTTGTATTTCCTTCTATGTACGTTTAATGTGATATGGCTGGGAGAACCCGGAGTTACTCCCCACTGATTGTGGCGTTCATGTTTTTCATGGATGAACATGTTGCTTGCTTGGATGGCTTTTTGCTTGATATTTTGGGTTCGGGAGTGATCTAGCGGGCGTTGTCCCTGGATAAAACACCTCTAGACGATTTTAGCTAGTTGCTAATAACCTTGTCTTTTGTTAACACTTTGAGAGACTACGTCTCTTGTGGTATTTTTATTTGGTTTGTAATATTTGTTACTCCTCGTATTTCTATCTTGCATGTATAAAAGTTTTTAAAATACCGTATTTCCGCTAATTATATCACATGCTTGTATGTTTTATTTCCGCATTCGCGAGGGTTGTCACACTTGATAAGGTTACATTAGGTATAACCGATTGGGAGAGTTTAGCTCTTGCCTTCTACCAAAAGTACTTTCCTCCAGAAAAGACAGCTTTGTTAAGAAGTTAAATCACTGGTTTCCAACAAGGGGATGATGAGAGCCTATATGAAGCTTGGGAGAGGTACAAGGACTTACAAAGAGAGTGTCCTCATCATGGGATAGATCCATGGCTCCTTGCCATCACATTCTATAATGGGTGTTATATAGAGTCCCGCCGTATCCTGGATTCTGCTAACAATGGAAGATTTGATCAAATCAATGTTGAAATTGCTCAAACTACCATTGAATCCATGGCAATTCACGATTCTCAATATAGAAACTCCCGCTCCATACCATTGAAATCAAAGCAAGAGGACCCCATTTTGACACTTTTACAAGCTCAAGTAGCCCTTCTCACACAAAAGCTAGAACAAATTCAATCCTTTACATCTCAACAGAGTGACAATGGTGTTAGTAAACTTGAAGCCATGATGCTGCAATTGGCTCAAAGGCAAGACACCATGATAGCTAAATTCCAAGAGAGCGATCAAGCTAAGGATGCCGCCATCAAATTGTTGGAAGCTAAAATTTCCCAATCTGCCTCTTCTAATACCTACCAAAAGCAAGGGCAGTTGCCTTCACAATGTTACCAACCTCACGAAACTGTAAATGCCATTTCCTCGAGAAGTGGTAAGCATAATGATGAGCCCGTGGTTGTGGATGTTGAAGACAAGGTGCCCATGTCAAAAGGGAAAGAGCCTGAGATTCCTATTGAGATCAAAGTCCCATTTCCCCAAAGGTTAGCCAAGCACAAGGAGGAGGCAAAGTATGGTAAGTTCCTTGACGTCGTCAAGAATTTAAATGTAACAGTCCCTTTCATTCAGTTGATTTCCCAAGTTCCTTCTTATTCCAAGTTTATGAAGGAAGTCCTCAAAAAGAAGAGATCCTTCAATGAGACTAAGACCATAGCTTTCACTGAAGAGTGTAGTGCACTCTTGCAAAATAAGTCTCCACCAAAACTCAAGGACCCTGGTAGTTATTCCATCCCTTGCACTATAGACACATATACCATTGATAAGGCCCTTTGCGACCTAGGTGCTAGTGTAAGTGTCATGCCCTTTTCTATGTTTGAAAAACTTAACATGGGTGCTTTGAAATGCACTAATATTAATTTGCAAATGGCGGACCGTTCTCTAAAACAACCTATGGGTGTTTTAGAAGATGTGCCCGTCAAAGTTGGTAAGTTTTTCATTCCCGTTGACTTTCTAGTACTTGACATGCACTACAAGGAAAGCGGTCTTTACCGACTGGAAAATATCGACCAACTCAAATTCGGTCGGTAATCATCTTTACCGACCGATATCAGTCGGTTAAAAAATTGTGGACGGTAAATTACCGACCGAACAAAACACAGTCGTTAAATTGAAAATTTCAGTCGGTAAATCAATAACTACCGACCGAAATGCAGGTCAGTCGGTACCATCAGCGTATTAAGGAGACAGATGATTCCCTTATCTCATTCTATTCATCTGCAAAAAAAATTAACACTCTATTTTCTCCCTTCCCTCATTCACTCGACTCTCGACACCACATCACATCGCCGTTCCACTTCCGACCCGCCACCGCATTGCCGACCAGCCGCAGCACCTCCTTAATTCTGTCGACCCCAGTCCGCTGTCCTAGTCTCTTCTTTGTCTCTTTTATTCATCTAATTACTAATTTGATATAGGTATGATTTTTACTTAGTTTTTTGAGTTGTAAGTTGTTTTAATAGGGTAATTATTGTTCTTTACATACAATTTTGTGTCGTAATTGATTTGTTAGTATGAATTGAATGTAAATTTAGAATTATTCAAGTTATGGTTAATTTTTAATTGGGGGTTTTCTATTTTGATTAGTTGGTGTGTGTGGGTTAATTTTTGTGACCACTTTCTTATTTTGAACAATCGATCCGAAAACTCTCAAACTGCCGTAAGTACTTGTATCTTCTGTAAGAAATATGGGCCTATACAATAATATATGTGAACGGATTAAATCTAACATCTTCCATAGTCAATGCTTAAAACTAACGAATATGGGCTCCTAATTGTAAAGTGATGAGCACCAAAACAAATTCAAAAGCAGCATGTGATGAGCTAAAGGTATATCATCTGTACGATTGTTTTTTGTTTATTAGCCATTCTACTATTGTTTTCTAGGTCAGATCGTGGTAATTGTTTTGAATGGATACTTTTAGGTTTTGTTTTGCTTGATTTAAGCTGTGTGAGTTAATTGTTGGTCATAAGAGGCAATTGAGAAACTGAAATTTTCATTGTGTGAGACGGGTTGATTTTAGCACGATGTGTGATTCTTACCAAGTAAGTCTATGAAGTAACATTTTATAAGCTAGTGTGTACATAACCAATGAATGATGTAGTCAAAGCTGTGAAAATGGGTGATTATAAGCAATAATAGAAATTGTAGTTCGCTTTTTTATTTAACGGAATTTTTTTAGTATTAAAGCAAGGAATCCCATTTGTACATGATTTCAGATATCTAAGTAAGAGAGCATATGAATTAGTACTGGTATCTGAAAGTTTTTTATGAAGAGTTTTTCTTTGGCCAATGAGTAGTATAGTTGTTCATACTTGCATTCTACCAAACAAAAAATAGTATAGTTGTTCATACAATAAAAGTACATTGTATAGAATATTGACTTGTCTGATGAGAATCATTATCCTTCTCTGAGTCTTCTTGTTGGGGTTGGTTTCAAGTCATGCCATATCAAATTCAAGACATTTCAGGTGTGTTATCATAGTGTGGAGCATTATACCACTCTCCGTATTGATTACCAAGCTTTTACATGGTTTACTTTAATTTACTTTCATATTCCCTTGTCCCTAATCCATTATCTATGGTTTTCATTCATATCAATTTATTTGTGAAAGAATCTTTAGTTTGTGAACTTTTCTTGTATTAATTTCCCTTCTATGTGTTACTGCAGATCAATAATGTTTGCAACACAGCAAAAAATATTTCAGGTGTGCTATCATAGGCTTTTAATGTTTGGTTTCAACTTAATGCTTGTTGAATTTTGTCTATGTTCTGGTTGATGTGTACAGGTCATGAGTGAGATGGTACTAAATATTTCCTATTACTTCTCATTACAGACAAAGGTTAAGTAAGAATACAACAAAATTGTAACACCCTCAAATTTGCGGAAAAATAAAAATAGTAATTTAACTAAATAAAAGATGAGAATACGTTTCTAATAGGTTCACTTTAGTGAAAATCGGTAAATTTTAAAACCGGAACCTATCATTAAATATATTCATCATAACGAAGGTGTCTTAAAGAAAAAGGTTCATAACAAAAGGAAATAATATTATACAAAAGAAATATCCAAACGGGAGACATATCTCCCGTATAAATACGGAAATAAAAGAGTGTATAATAATATACAATCTAAGAACCGAATATAGGTCCAAGGTAATACTTCGCTCGCTAGCTCGTCAATGTACCCAATGTATGCATCACAAACCTGCCAACCGCATTAAATATAAACACGGAAGCCACAGTCAGTGGGGAGTAACTCCGAGTTCTCCCAGCCACGAAATGTCGAGTTTGATGAAACATGAATTACCATAAAAGCAATGTAATATGGAAAATAACAAACCTTAACATATATGATATGCTTTTTCATGTTCTGAAACTATTAACTAACATATAACCTTTAATCCCCTCAATGTTTTTTGAAAGCTTATCATGTGTAATCCGTTATCATCTAGATGCCGAGGTACTTGAAGCTGGTAAGGTAGCTCAGAGGTTACTTTAACATGGCCATGATACACTCAAACCAAAAAAATAATCAAACTAATATCATGTGAATCATTAACAACCGGTAATCCAACCTATCACCTTAGCCGCTTGGCATCTCACCTTCTAAGATTCATAGAAATATCCAACATGAAAGACCAACACGTCTTAGACACAGGCATAAGTTCTTAGTACAGTCATAGAAACTTCTGTAACTCGAGTCTATACCACGAGGGGATATCTTATGTATTTCGGCTCCACGGTTACCCTAATAACATGGGCCAAATACAAATCACACATCTGGCTCAGCGTTAGCCCCCACCTTTAAAACATGGCCAGATCCAAAGCAATTCTTAGCTCAATGTTACCCTAATAACATGGCCAGATACAACTCTACCTAACCTAGAACTGCTCCAGCCTCGAAAATGCGAAGATCCATCGCACCCAAGACTCATCACATGAGTCCCCCTAAGGAGATCCACCAAAGGGTTGGCTAGTACTTAAACTGGCTCCATTCCCCAAAGTGGAAGCAATGGCAGCCATGCCCCAACTTGGAGATCCACCAAGCCGGGACACAAAAGCTATTAACCATGAACTATATACTCGTTAAAGATAGTAAGGCCTATCAATGTCATTGTCCAAGATACTCATTTAGAATTAGAATGGTCAAGACGCCATATACTCATAATTCTCTATGGGTACTTAGTCAACACGACATATATCATACAATTAAACAGTCACGAGAAAAACTTCCTATCATGTGACTAATTGCATATAAATCATATTCAAATATCATATCGCCTCATATCTACTAAGGCTCATTCATTCATTCATTTAAATAAAACCTTACCTGAAGACAAATCCCCGACCCGAGTCCCGCGACGGGTCATCAGTCAAAACGGGGCTGACTAGATCTTAGTTTGACCAAACCCGTTTGGTCAAACCGGCTAGAAACAGAGTCTTAGCCGTCGAGGCTTGAACATAAGAATATCACATTCATTTCATGCTATTTCATTCTATTTTTAACATGTGAATTATTAATTCATACGAAAACCCGCTTGACTTAAAGGATATCAATTTAAACTAAAATCTCGTATTATAATTTCTAACATGTGAGAAATACTAATATACTGAAAAGCTTTTAATTAAATAATTTACTTATTAAAATTTCACACTTGCTAAATATTACACAAGTCCAAGGGAACCCACGGTTCATTTTGGACCGGTTTTGGTCATCTTTTCTAAAAACCGTTTCTTAATATTTCCCGCATGCTTAACATATTTAAAACCCGTCAAAACAACACAAAACAATCAAGTATCAACAAAAACCCAAAGAACCAAAACACGGACCAACCAGACCGGGCTGGACCGGGTCTGAACCGGCCTGAACCGGCCTGGTTTGGCCCGGTTTTCCAGCCACCAAAACAGCCCCCTACGGCCACCACCAACATCAACTCTAAATTATTTCTAACATGTTTTAATTAACAGCATCCATATTAAACAACCAATTCATCCATCATGCATACAAAAATCATGATTATGAACAAATCATCAAATATGTCAAGAACACTAAACATGCCAAAAATTCATCCAACATAATATAATAACAACTTATCATGTTACTAGTTAAAATCATAAATAACTATAACATGAACATAAACAAAAGATGAACCAAAAACAAAAGATATGTAACATTAAATTCGTCGAGTAACTCGGAATCGTTACCTTAGCTAGCACAAAATCAAGTAGCACCCAAAATAAGAACTAAAGAAATAAGAAACCCGTCTACTAATCTTCTTCTAATATATACGAGTCACCAAACTCGTCTTCAAAATCTTCCCCTATAAGAAATGACAAGAAAAACATTATTAGAATTAAAACTTGATTTTCCATAATTAAAGTGTTGAAAACGATTTTGACGGAATTGAAAATAAACCGTCCTTGAAGATGGAGAGCGAAGAGGAGATTCTAGAAATATAAGTTAGGACGGATTTGAATAAGAAATGACGGTTTTGTGACGATTTTGCTCAAGAACGACGAAGAACGATGAAGAACGACGAAGAACGATGAAGAACGATTAAAGAAAGTATTAATTAGATCTTAAGTTGATTTATTGTAAAATGGAAAGGTAGTTAGTGAGTAATGGTGGAGAATGGGCCGTGTAGATATAGAGGAATTTATGAGTCGGGTTTTGAAATTGTTGTTACGGGATTGACTCGGGTTTAATAATTATATTACGGTAATTGATTAGATATAATTAGATATTAAGTTAATTAAACCAAATATCTAGATATTATGTTATTGTAATGAAAAGAAAGGAAAAATATCTAGCTTAAGAGAGGAGAGGAGCCGTGTGGCTTGGTGAGAAGTCGGGTCTGTTTTGTAAACGATTTGCGTAATTTAAGTTAACGGATCGATAAAGTTATAAATATCTTAGATATTATTATTAGTTTAATCATATTAATTTAAAATATCTAAAGTGAGTGGAAAAAGATGACATGGGGCGTGTGACTCATGCCAAAGTCGGGTTTCGGGTTTGTTTCGGGATTTAAGATGACTCGTGAATAGTTAAATGATGTTCGGGATTAAACCGTAAAAGTTATTCTTTAATTCCGAATAAATTCAAAATAATTATATTAAATTATCATAAATTCAAATAAATCTTAATAAAAATAAATTAAATTTATTATTTTTCAAAATAAAATTTCGGTCTTTAAATTTACGAGGTGAGTCGGGAAGAGTCAACGAAAGTCAAAGTCGACTTAAAAGTCAAGAAAAGTCAAAGATGACTTAAAAGTCAAGAAAAGTAAATGACGACTTAAAAGTCAAGAAAAGTCAATGACGACTTAAAAAGTCAAGAAAAGTCAAAGGCGACTTAAAAGTCAAGAAAAGTCAAAGGCGACTTAAAAGTCAAGAAAAGTCAAAGATGACTTAAAAACGGGATTCTCATGGAATCTCCCAGAAATTCCAAATACGAACTCGGAAATTCCAAATTCGACCCGAAACAATAAATTCTAAATTAAAACTTAATTTTGCTGAAAAGTATCCGTAAAATATTTTCACTAGAAAAATAGGGTACAATTCGGGTTGTTACAAAAATTTACAATGAACTGCTGAAGAGATCAATGAAGTTGAGGCATCATCAAGTCAAATCAATGCTTGAGTTACATGCCTTAGAGTATATGAGGCTTATATATAATCGTAGAGCATTGTATAGGTGTATAATGTTTAAAATACATACTTTAGAGTATTCTTTTTTAAGCATGTTCAATGCGATTGTAAATGTATATTATGAAATACTTATAATTAAAATTTTTTTTTGGATTAAGTTCAATTTCTCCGGTTCTTGATTGAAATCTCATTCTCGTGGGTTATAAATTTATGTGACATTGATAAGTGTTCATTGTATTTTCAAGCATAAGCACTAGAGATGTAAAAAATAGCCTTTAAGTCACCTGCTAATTAACGACCAAATTACCGACCGAAATTTTCAGTAGGTAAATTTACCGACCGAAATTTTTAATTACCGTCCGATATTTCGGTAGGTAAATTTACAGACCGAAATTTTTAATTATCGACCGAAAATTCGGTAGGTAAATTTACCGACCGAAACATACAGTCGGTAATGTCAATTTACCGACTATTATTACCGACCGAATTTTTTCGGTCTTTAACTATCCAAATTCGGTTGGTAATTGATTTTACCGACCGATGTTTCTCCACACTGTCCATTTTTTTCGGACGGTAAACATCAGATTTCTTGTAGTGATGGCCGAGGACTCCCAATCATTTTGGGAATACCCTTTTTGCACACCACTGGTGCAGTTTTTGATGTCAAGAGTGGGAAGTTAACATTAGAGATAGGAGATGACAAGGTGACCTTTAGTAAAAATTCAACCGTTAAGGGTCCCGTATTAAAAGAACCTTGTTATGTGCTTAATGTTGATGACTCTTCTGTTGTTTCTTCTATGCCTCGATCCTTACTGACGGATCCACTGGAGGCACAGGTTAGTGTTGATTCTTTTGCAGGTGAGCATACTAAAAGCACTACTGCTAAAAGTGCTAGAAGAGGCTATTCTCGGAAAAGCTTGGAATGGATCGAGAATGTAAAGAACGCTATGAAGATAAGCTTGGATGATAGTGAGCTTAAAGATAAAGGATGATTTCAAAGAAAGAAATGGAGTCTAGCAAGACTTTTTAAATTGCGCTTCTCGGGAGGCAACCTGTGTTCCTTTTCTTTTTGCATTTTTATTTCTTTTATTATTCCCTTTTTCATTGTTAGGATTTATTTTGCAGATGAAAGAGTTTTTGAAGAATCTATAAAGACCTTCCTTGTCAAGTCCAAAAGACTAGCTTGGGGGAGTCCGCGCTGACTAGTAAGCTTCACTCTTCTTTCATTTTTCCTTTTCCCCATTAAGAATCTCATTGCATATTTTGTCTTTGTGCTCACATTGAGGACAATGTGATGTTTAGCTTGGGGGAGGGATTGCATTTTCCCATTTTGCCTTTTAGTTGATCATTTTGAATAAAAGAAAAAGAAGATTTTTGAGAAAATTTAGAAATTTCTGAACATAATTGAATGCTTTTTTTGCTTTGCTTGCTTGTTTACTATGCTATCATGTTACATTTTCCTAAACTTAGAGCTTTCAAACCATAATGATTCAATATTCATTGAATTGTGCATACATGGGGAAGTCTTGTACACAATAGGCATGGAATGAATCTATAGATGAGTACGCTTGATCTTGACATTTGGCAAGTTACATATATTGTATGGTAGAACCTTCTTAGGCTGGTACATCTATACCCAGTCTCATTTAGGTGTGTGTAGTTCTCCTTGTGATGTGTGTCATGTCAAAACGCATAAGTAGGGTTCTCATTTCATTTCTATAAGCATTGCATTCATGATTGACTAATATTTGAAGCCTTTTTCACTTTGAATTACACCTCAAAATTAGCCCCTTCATACAAATGTTTCACAAAATAATAGCTACACATAAAAACTGCCTACCTTTTGAGCTAG
The DNA here is from genome assembly GCA_022085475.1 of Heliosperma pusillum. NCBI lineage: Eukaryota > Viridiplantae > Streptophyta > Magnoliopsida > Caryophyllales > Caryophyllaceae > Heliosperma > Heliosperma pusillum. The sequence continues at coordinate 25,067 of JAIUZE010075131.1, read as the reverse complement.
TAGCTAGACTATGGTGTATGGGTGCTCTTTTGAGAAGATTTATTCTTATATGTCAAAGTGAATTTGGAAGAACCAAAATGTTGAAGAAGCAATGTTATGTTCAGAAAAGAAAAGAAAAAAAATGAAATAGAAAAAAAAAAAAAAGAGAAATGAAAAGAAAATTAGAAAAAGAAAAGAAATTGAAAAAGAAAGAAAAAGAAATAAAAAAGAAGAAGTTGTGAGTATCTCCTCAAAATGTCAAATCAATAAAAGGAGTTTACCCTTGTGTTTCGTGTGTAATAAGCCAATCCGTTACTTCTGGCTTCGTTTTTCGTCTTCTGGGAAATTGATCGAAAGTTTGGATTGAGTACTCATTTATCATTGGTCAATTGCTAGCTCATTCTAACATTCACATGACCATAACTATTTGTCCACCTTTCACCCATTTCCCAAAGCCTTCTTCTTATTTTTCCGGCTTCTTTTCTGTGTGCATTGTGATCTTTGACTTGTAATTTGAATTGTTTACCATATTAGATTGCGGACACATTTTCATAAGTCGTAGATAGGTGAGTGTCTCAAAAACATTTACACATAAAGAAATCACCTTTTACATGCAATGAGTGTTCGAGTGTGCCGTGAGATTCTTTGTGCTACGCCGTTATGTAAATCTCAGCCATGTTTATGTATCATTCTTGCCCAAGTTGTTTTTGGGTTATGATTCATTATGTTTTCAAAGTTTTATGTTGAGATTTGTTTCCTGATGGTGTAGTAGCCAACGCTTGCAGCTTTGTCCTGGTATTGTTTGTTATGTTTGCTTGAGGACAAGCAAAGGTTTAGCTTGGGGGAGTTTGATAAGTGAATATTTGGATGGTTTTAACCCCCAATTTAGCTCGGTTTTGTAATTCATTTGTGCTTTGTTAAGCCACTTTATGAGCTAATACCGTCTTCTAGGCGAATTCCTGTGTTCTAACCTGTTTTGTAGGGAAAGTGACGTTTCTACGCCCTTTTTCTATATTCCCGAGCATTTGCCTAGAACCCGACGATTTGAAGAAGCAAGCTTGACCAAGTGAAAGGCATTTCAAGAAGGTTCACTAACTCAAAAGAGAGAAGGAGCAAAGACGGTTTCGTAGTTGTCGGAAGATCAATCAATTAGGCGGAATAATTCATCGCTTTACATCAAACCCTATCAACAAACCCGATTGGAGAGGTCAAGGGGGATGATGGAAGTCAAGTCAAAGCAAAGGAAGATGTAACGTTAGTCAAGAGCTTTTAGATGTCCACTTACCCGATCGGGTAAGTGTCTACCCGATCGGGTATCCCTGCTGATCCGAGCATGATGCTTCAACTTCCTATTTTTGTCTTATGTGTTCAATGCTCGACCCCTTCTCCACGAAACCCTAATGCTATATATAGATGCTCCAGCCCCTCTTCTCAAATCATCCATCCTACAATCCTCTTCTCTTCTCTTCTTACATTTCTCCTTAGATTAAGAGGAGGGAGAACTAGCCTCCCTTCTCTCATTTTCTTCTTCTTTTGTCTTTTGTTCTTAGTTTATTTCTGTCCATTTCATATCAAAACATTAGCTTAGATCAATAAGAATTTCATCCTTGTAATCTCCTTTGTGTGGTTCAAGCGTTGTAATTGGTGGATCGATTATTATGTGCAAGGATTTTCTATTATTGTTGTCATTATCGTCATTGATCGTCATATAGGTATTCCTACTTTATCTTTCGTTTAAATGTCTTTATTGTTTTCCTTTTGATTGTTATTCTCTTTACATATTATCTTAGATTCATTTAGTATCGTTATAATTGTAATTTCATTTCTTAGATCATCAATTAGCGTCGTTATTATCGCCATATAAAGAGTCAAAATCAAATAAACATGTCTATCCTAGTTTTTGTTATTAACTTCATCTTAGACATAAATATTACCATGAGTAAGTAGTCACCTTTCTAGGGTGTAGGGTAGCCATGTTAGATTGATTAAAAGATGATAATTGGATAAAAGAAATTGTGCCTTTAAAACGTTGTGTCTATGCATGTTTGGATTGTAACGATAGTTAACGACTTCTGGCCGGAAATCATCGACTAAATTGGAATTCTTTTCCAAGGTAGAGATACGCGAATTGAATAGACAAAGCATGACATGGTGGATTAAGACCTAGTAAATCGCCTAAAAGCCTGCTAGACCATCTGATCTATGATTGTAATGAACACATCATTCTTACGAATTCACAATGAGTTATTTGCATGTTCCATATCCAATTTCATCAATATGTCAATCTACATGTGTGAACCTACTTCCCTAGATGCTTTTCATCACTTGCTTTATTATTTTCATTTGTTTTTATTTTGTTTTCATTTATGCTTTGTATTAGTTTATATATCAAAATCCCAAAACCCATATTTTCGTTAGATAAAACCCAATTGTGAGACATTTCACATCTTATAGGAAACACCATCTCCCTGAGGATCGACCCCTACTTCCCTAATTACATTAATTTTGTTATGAGCTTAGTCTGGGTAATTTATCTTTGTATCGGGCTCGCGACAGGCCCGATCAAGGAGTAACCCTGTCCCAACGACCTAGGCTACTCAAGTCAGAAAGGAAAGGAAAAAGCTTCGTCGATAGCCTATCCCCCTTGTCTCCGAAGTAAATCGAAGACAAGACCACCACAACCAAAGCCGAGCCCTCTGCTGAGTTGTACAAGGAGGAGGAGCCACCATCTCTCCACCTATCCTCACTCTCGTCGGAGTCTTACCAGCAAAGTAGTCTCTAACATAAGATCTTGGCACCAACCCGGGTACAGCAGCGGCCCCTGCCGGCAGGTTCCATCCTATCATCTGTCTCGCCACCTCCGAGTCAACCCTCATGGCCACCGACGACCACTCCAAGCTCTCCTCTCCACACGGCAAGCCGGAAATCATGCCATAATCCTCCAAGGTGACTCCGACCTTCCCAAAAGGCATGTGGAAGGTCAAAATCGTATCCTAGTAACGATCCAAGAAGGCCCGAATCAGGCAAAGGTTAGCTCGAATCTTCATCGCCCTGATCGACCTCCACGCTCGGACCAACTCTCCGAAGGCTCCTCCCCCAATGAGGGTCTTCTCATCCCCGGCCAGCTTCTCGTACGCCTCCATCATGGTTGTGTAGCCGGAGAAGGACCTCATGTTCCCAGCCTCTTGCAATTTGAATCAAGAAAGTCATTTAGCATTTTATATTTCAAAAGAAGTGGCAATTGGATATGGAAAATGATAAAGCAAACACAAAGGCTTACCTTACTCCGTGCCGTCCTGTAAGACAGGTGGCTCTCCGCTGCCCAAATGAGATGTCTACCATCCCATTTCTCAGCCCACTCAGGTGCACCCGCTAGATGGTGTCCACCTCGACCCGTGGTAATCCTCCTCGAAACCTCGTCCTCAGCCATCCCGGCCTCCTGCGCCACCTCGGCTGGTGTATCTTCTCCCTCTCGGGAAGAAGAAGGCTCAAGATCTATGTCCATGGGAACTCTCCCCGACGTAGAAGGAATGTCACCTGCCCATTTCAAATATGTCAAACAATTCAAGCAAATCCTCAGCGGTTTCAAACAATGGCAATCACACATTAAAAGCGTTTCAAGTCATTTTCAAAAAGCTTCCTGGTCATCTTTGACTGCTCTTTCGAAAACCCGACTACACATGTAGGGTAGGGGTCAACTCAAGACTCAGTTCATAGCCTAATTTCGGGTTTGAGTCGAAAATTCGACAATATTTCGTTATAATAGCGGTTATACCCTAGAAAAGCATCCTGAAGAGACCGTCACAAACTGAAAATCTAATGCTACAACCAGTTCACCCCCTACACAAGGGATTTTTGAAGAGACCGTCACAAACTGAAAATCTAACCAAGTTTCATCCAAAAGGAGCTACCCTAAAGGGATTTTTGAAGCGGTTTTCGATTCAGTGAGTATCCAGCTTATTTGTTCAAAACTCGACGAAAACAAAAAATGAATACATGGCTATGTTCCTAACAAGGCCAACGGTTCATTTCTAATGCCAATTTCTATCATACAAATCAAGGGAGCAAGAACACCGGAATTTTCGAGTTCTTTGGGGAAGGGAACCCCAATTTCAAAATCAAAATCAATCATATATACAGGGTTAAAGTGAGATTGGAATGCATACCTAGGTTTGTCATAGCTTATGGAGCAATTCGATCAAGATTTCAACAAGTTTGTGTTGGAGTAAATGTCCTTAACAATAGTGCGATCACATAATTAAATCTCAATAATAAGAATACAAAGGGATGATGAATATTATAGTCAACTGGTCAACATAAATCGGTAATGATTGGCTCAATTGAGTTTGACGTTACTGTCGTATGACGGTGGTGATCAGTTGATCCCTTGAGGTCACACCTAAAGGACAATCCCCTAATCATGTAAATTAATTAATTGTATAGCGATACAGATTAATTAATCCCTTAAATTGAACCAAGTTTATATTGTAAGTAAGAAATATATCTTATTGTAATATGATTAAATAAGATTCATTTTAGTAACTTAATTGTTATATTACTAAGAATGCATTATGTTTATGAAACATTTGAGATAAGCAAAATTGGTCGATTATAATTACAAACTGTTGTAGATTATATTAACCAAATATGAGATGACCCATTTTATTTACATGTAATTATTAAATGTGACTTAAAATGTTAAGTCTAATTATTTGTTATGAAATTACATTTAAACTAGTTAAATGTACATTTATAAGCAAAGATTACATGTTACATGTCACATGTCATATTTGTGACAAATGACAAATTGCAAAAATAAAATGGACACCCATTTTAAGTGGGGTGCACCGGTTTTGGTAGTGTAAAAGAAGGGTGATTATTTTGTGTAATATTCTAATTAGGAATTAGACATAATTATGCACAAAACCTATTACCAACACTCAACCTTTCTTGTTAAGAACAATTGAAAGGGACAACACCCACCCATGTTGAGTTGGGGTGGCTGGTCATAGCACAACAATAACAAGGATTATTTCCTTCTTATTTAAACATACAATCTCATTTCATTTTGCATGCAATGACTACTTCTCTCTAAATCTCTTCTTTCTTACTCTAAAACTCAAGAAGTTTTCATATAATTTAGAGTTCATATTCTAATAAAATTACTAGTGTAGTAATAAAGTTATTAGATTTATTTTAAAGGGTTACTACTAATAATACTAGCGTAGTATTTTAGTAGAGATAAAAAGGGTTGTCTTGGGTGCTACTAATTGGGGAGTTTCTACTTTGAAACTTGGAAGATCATCCTCATATTACTAGCACAAGAACAATATTTGAAAGGAGTTCAAATATTGTGCCCATATTACTTCATAATCAATGTAAGAAATTGTTCTTTCCTTATCTTTTGTTATGCATGCATAAGATTTATTTAGTTTAAAAGTAAACTAATTGTAAAATGATATTAGAAGTGTCTAATATTAAGTTTAATAAACTTACAAGTGGTATCATAGCCTTGGTTGTTGCATGCATAATCGATTTTTAGTTTTTTCGAGTTATTGTAACTTAAAGAAAACTAGTAATTTGTGTTTTATAAGATAAAATCACAAAGTTATTTGCATGTCAATATATTCTGGTCCTAATATGATTTTAGGTCATTTTGATGATTTATGGAAATTTATAGTGCTCAAGTATGATTTTTAGTATTTTTATTACATTTTAATGAGTAAAATGATGCTTAAAATGCTAAAAATAGTTAAACTTGTCTTCTGACCTTGACATTTTTACACAATATCACACATGCATTTTAATTACTGTATGTAAAATTTCGTGTGAATTGGAACTATTTCGAGTGATTTATGATTTTTATATGATAAAATGAAATAAATAAAGGTCAAATAGTTAAGAAATAATTCCGCTTTGAATCTGACCATGAAATTTTAGTATGTTGTCACATGCATATTTTCCTGTCAGACTGGACAATTTTAGACTGATGTGATTTATCTAGCATGATTTATGAATTTTAATGTAAAAATGGCATAAATAGTGACTAATTTAGCAAATATAGCTAAAATAATTTTCATGTCAAGAGAAAATTGTTCCTGGTTGCATGAATGTCCTACATTTCAGATATAAAGTTGAAAATTTAATATGATCAATTTTTGCATGCTTTATGTATTTTATTTGATAAAACCGATAAAGCGCAACCAATTTTTCTCAAAATTGATTCAAAATTTTTTAACCATGATTTTTGACATTATGAGTGTCATGGAAGTGTTCCAAATTGTAAAAAAATTTAAAATTTGAAATTTGAAATTATTGTAATTAAATTTGGATTTATTTGATTAAAATATGATTTTAAAGTCTAATTATGAGCAATTATACAACAACAAGTTGAATTATTGTCAAAATTGAGTGATGACTAATTTTTGAGACCTAAATGAGTTGGGATAATTAACTTGGACTTAAATATGATTTAAGTATTGTTTTGTGCTTTTAAAGTGTTATTATCACGCATTTCCATAAAACCGGGTTATATTCGTTATAAACCGTTAATTAGAGCGATTTGGCATTTAACATGAGCATGTTTTATACATATTATAATGCTGCATTTTTATTTATGAATGTCATATTTTCAATTTATGAATGTCATATTTTGGTTTATGTAATTTGGAGTTATGTAATTTTTCCTTGTATGGCCTTAGTTTTAATTGATATTACCCGAAATGTAAGGGAATATTGATTTGGTTGTAATTTAATGTGATCTCGAATCACTTTTATTGTATTATTTTATTTTACAAATGTATAATAGGAAATTATTGTAATTTTATTATATAATTTATAATTATTTGTAATACCGGAGTTTCCCAAAGACGGTGCCATTCGGAAAGGTGTTCCGAGAGAGAGACGGTGACCTTGGGAGGCGTGCTTATGAAGTTCAAAGGACCAAAGGAGTTGGTTTCCGAATTTTTAATAGAATATATGATTTTCTATTATAGGAAAGGTCATACTAGGAGTTTAATTTTTATGCTTGCATTTTATTTAATATGTTTGCATGCATTGCCAAATCGCCATAACATGACATGCATATTTTATTGAGTATTCGACCGTGTCAATTAAAATTATCATTAATTCTTCAATTTAATTCACTTAAACGAGATAGATAATAAATTGTCATGACCTCTCATGTTAAATAATTGAGACCAAGCCTTACCAAATGTTAGAACCCATGAATCCCAATTTCGCAAGGAAGTAGGCTCGGCTCACTGGGGTGCTAAACTTGTTACGTTGGGTAAGTGGGGTAATAAATGTTATTATTTCGAAATTTGGATTGAGCTCAACGGAAGTATTCGCGACCGTAGCCGCATGTGTTCCGGGCTTAAGATAAATATTAAAGTAATATTATCGACCGAGAGTTCTAATGTAGAATCGATTAAAGAGTTAATCCACCGAATTATGTTAATGAGGGATGAATCGGCTTACCGTGCCCAAGTTGATATGAATTTGGATCTCGGAATCATTTATGATAGTTGGGTAGAGGTCACTATATAAATGCTTAACTTGTTTAAAATGTTTACAAGTATTTAAAACGATAATTGTTAATTATTTCCTCCATCTCCTTTTGTAGTTTCATTTTACCGCAATGGATACATCTCATTCTACCGTACCTATCACCATTGATTCATATCACAAATCATTTGATGAAATTTGCTCTCAAAATAATCTTGATACGACTAGAGAACTTCATTTGGGAATAGGTTCCGACGGGAATCTCAACTTTGTTACCTCCTCCAAACCCCCTTTGCCAAAACTTTTGGTGAAAGAGTCTTGGGAAGACAATCTCACCAAGAAGATGCAATCCTTGTCTTTGGAAGCAAGGAGAGATCAAGAGGCAAGTGGGAGTATTAGCAAGAAAAGTCTTGCACCTAAGATGAAATGGTTCAAAAATGAGAGGAAGAAAGGTAAAAAGTATAAGAGAAACGGAAGAGGTAGTAAGACTACCAAAGGTCCACAATTCAATGATGAATGCAATTATTGTCATGGCATGGGCCATTGGATATCTACTTGGAGCATATTAGAGATGGACTAGTGATTCCACTCGGTAATACTCTCTCCGAAATTTTTGTTATTGATATAAATTATACCTCCACCTCAACATGGGTATTGGATACCGGTTGTGGTTCTCACCTTTGTAATCATTTACAGGGGCTAAGAAACGTGGAGAAGCTAGGCAAGGGTGATGTGGATCTACGACTTGGAAATGGAGCTAGGGTAGCCGCCACTTCTAAGGGGACCTACGTACTTGTTTTAGCTAGTGGTTTTGAATTGTACTTGAATAATTGTTATTTTGTACCTTCTTTGTCTAAAAACATAATATCCGTAGCCATGTTAGACATGGAAGGTTTTACTTTTGCAATCAAAAACAATTGTTGTATGATTTCAAAGAATGACTTGGTCTTAGGCCAAGGTAATTCTATTAATGGTATTTATGTTCTTGAGACATCTAATTCAACAAGAGATATCTATAACATTCAATCAAAAAGACTCAAGTCAAGTGATCCAAATGAGTCATACATTTGGCATTGTCGATTAGGTCACATAAATGAGAATCGCATCAAAAGACTAGTATCGACTAGTATAATTAAACCGTTTAATTTTCAATCTTTTGGTATATGCGAATCTTGTCTCCTAGGGAAAATGACTCGTAATCCTTTTAGTGGTAAAGGGACACGAGCAAGCGAACTATTGGGCCTTATACATACCGATGTATGTGGACCAATGACTATTTCTGCTAGGGGTAATTATGACTACTTCATTACATTCACAGATGATTTAAGTAGATATGGGTATATTTACTTAATCAAATATAAAAGTGATGCTTTTGAGAAATTCAAGGAATTTCAAAATGAGGTAGAAAACCAATTGAACAAAAGGATCAAAACATTACGATCCGATCGTGGTGGTGAGTATCTTAGTAATGAATTTGATTCACACTTGAAGAATTGTGGCATTGTATCACAACTATCTCCACCAGGAACACCTCAACTTAATGGTGTGGCCGAAAGGAGAAATCGAACCCTACTTGATATGGTTCGATCTATGATGAGTCAAACCGAGTTGCCAGACTCGTTTTGGGGATTTGCAATCCAAACTGCCATAATATCATTGAATAAAAGCCCGACCAAAGCAACCGAAAAGACTCCATATGAGATGTGGAAAGGGAAAGTCCCAAATTTGTCCTATATGAAAATTTGGGGATGCGATGCTTTTGTTAAGGTAAAGACCGACAGTAAGCTAGCCCCAAGATCTGAAAAGTGCATTTTCGTAGGTTATCCAAACAACTCTCGTGGTTACTACTTCTACAAACCTCAAGAAAACAAAGTGTTTGTGTCTAGTGAGGCTGTCTTTTTAGAAAGGGAACATATTTCTAAAAGCCAGAGTGGGAGAAAATTTGAACTTAACGAAGTTCAAGAGCCACAAAACGAAGAGGAGACGTTAGAAGATGTTCCTTCGTCGTCCAATTCTGTTGTTAAACCATCTGTACCTAGGAGGTCCGGAAGGGTTAGTCACCAACCCGATAGATACATAGGTATTATCGAAGAAAATAACAATTTTGACTTGTTACTTTTAGAAAGTGATGAACCCACGACCTACAAAGCTGCCATCTCTAGTCCGGATTCCAATTTAAGGCTAGAAGCCATGAAATCCGAAATGAATTCTATGTATGAAAATCAAGTTTGGGACTTGGTTGATTTGCCTGAAGATGTGAGACCTCTTCAATGCAAATGGATCTTTAAACTAAAGAATGGCATAGAAGGACATGATGATGTCTACAAGGCAAGACTAGTTGCAAAAGGTTTCACTCAAATTCATGGTCTTCACTATGACGAAACTTTTGCTCCTGTAGCCATGCTAAGATCTATTCGGATAATGTTAGCGATTGCCGCATTTCATGACTATGAAATATGGCAAATGGATGTCAAAACCGCCTTCCTAAATGGGTATTTAGAGGAGGAAGTGTATATGATACAACCCGAGGGTTTTGTAGATCCAAAAGATCCTAACAAAGTATGCAAGCTTAAGAGATCCATTTATGGTCTTAAGCAAGCATCGAGAAGTTGGAACCATCGTTTTGATCATGTTATAAAAGAAAATGGTTTCACTCAAAGTGTCGAAGAACCATGTTTATACATGAGATTTAGTGGGAGAAATGTTGTCTTCCTTATATTGTATGTAGATGACATACTTCTCATTGGGAATGATTTTCCAATGCTTACCTCTGTCAAGGGGTGGTTGGTAAATCATTTTCAAATGAAAGATTTAGGGGAAGCACAACGCATATTAGGTATCCGAATCTATAGAGATAGATCCAAGAGGATATTGGCTTTAAGTCAGGAAACTTATATGGATAAGATTCTTCGACGATTCAACATGGACAAATCCAAGAGAGGTCTTGTTCCTATGGGTAGTGGGATCTTTTTGAGCAAGTCTCAATCACCCACCGAACCTGAAGAGGTTGAACGCATGAAATCGATCCCCTATGCTTCTGCCGTAGGATCGATCATGTATGCCATGATATGCACACGTCCTGATGTCTCGTATGCTTTGAGCATGACAAGTAGATATCAAGCCAATCCAGGTGAGAGTCACTGGATAGCCGTAAAGAATGTCCTTAAGTACTTAAGAAGGACTAAGGATACATTCTTAGTGTTTGGAGGAGAGTCTGAATTATGTGTTAAGGGTTACACTGATTCAAGTTTCCAAACTGATATGGATGATATGAAATCTCAAGGTGGCTTTATTTATATGATAAATGGAGGTGCGGTTAGCTGGAAGAGCTTCAAAGAGTCAGTTATTGCGGATTCTACAACGGAGGCTGAGTACATTGCAGCATCTGAGGCTGCTAAGGAAGCTGTTTGGATAAGGCAGTTTTTAGAGGGGCTAAGGGTAGTTCCTTCTGCCAAAGATCCTATCACGATCTTTTGTGATAACAGTGGGGCGATCTTTCAAGCTAAAGAGCCCAAGTCTAGTAATAAGTCTAGACATGTACTTAGAAAATTTCATGTTATAAGAGATTACATTGAAAGGAAGGAGATTGCGATATGTAAGGTTGGGACAAATGATAACATTTCTGATCCCTTAACCAAGCCCTTATCGCAGGCTAAGCATGACCAACATGTTGTTTCCATGGGTCTTAAACGCATGCCAAATTTGTATTAGATTATGAGATATGAAATAAAAATTGTGTTTTTATTAATCATATATGATAATCACTTTTATCGTTTGAGTTATATTTTAACTTTTATTATGTAACTTTGTTATATCCAAATGGGTTGTAGAGACAATTGGACCCCATTAAAGTGAACTGGATTAACATCGTATTGACCCATAGTCACTTATATGAAGTAACACCTCGAAGTGACTATATTGTGGTGCGATTGATGGCAAGTTCAAGTGTCATAGGGTCATAGGGATGACCAATCGATCACATAGGCAGACTGTATGAGACACTCTGTCGGGAAGTGACCGCTTATGGAATTCTGGCAATTCTTGTAGCTTGGTCGTGGCAAGAGCAACTAGCATTCTTTTTGAGTCAATTCTTTGACTAAAGACTGTTCGCCTAAGGTGGCACAGTTTCAGAGTGACTTTGATTTATGCTCTACGACCTTCATAACTGGGGTCAAATGGGCATCTTTTGGGTCATGATGAGCTGTGGCTATGCAAAGGGAATAGTGCGATAGGAATTGTCCACCCCTTGTCAGGGTTGTTTTAAATCTCAAGGCCACTTGAGGAGGAGTAAGCTGAATATGCGTGGCCACGCTCGGAAGGTATCTATGGTAGAAAATTTCGGTCAGACAGTTACTCTCCAGATCGAGGAAACCACTCTTGATATGATCATATGCAAGTACGACTTGCAAGATACCTTGCATTGAGTGGGAGATTGTAATAGGACAAGAGAATTGGTGACGCACATTAGTCTCGGACAAGTGGGAGATTGTTGGAGTAAATGTCCTCAACAATAGTGCGATCACATAATTAAATCTCAATAATAAGAATACAAAGGGATGATGAATACTATAGTCAACTGGTCAACATAAATCGGTAATGATTGGCTCAATTGAGTTTGACGTTACTGTCGTATGACGGTGGTGATCAGTTGATCCCTTGAGGTCACACCTAAAGGACAATCCCCTAATCATGTAAATTAATTAATTGTATAGCGATACAGATTAATTAATCCCTTAAATTGAACCAAGTTTATATTGTAAGTAAGAAATATATCTTATTGTAATATGATTAAATAAGATTCATTTTAGTAACTTAATTGTTATATTACTAAGAATGCATTATGTTTATGAAACATTTGAGATAAGCAAAATTGGTCGATTATAATTACAAACTGTTGTAGATTATATTAACCAAATATGAGATGACCCATTTTATTTACATGTAATTATTAAATGTGACTTAAAATGTTAAGTCTAATTATTTGTTATGAAATTACATTTAAACTAGTTAAATGTACATTTATAAGCAAAGATTACATGTTACATGTCACATGTCATATTTGTGACAAATGACAAATTGTAAAAATAAAATGGACACCCATTTTAAGTGGGGTGCACCGGTTTTGGTAGTGTAAAAGAAGGGTGATTATTTTGTGTAATATTCTAATTAGGAATTAGACATAATTATGCACAAAACCTATTACCAACACTCAACCTTTCTTGTTAAGAACAATTGAAAGGGACAACACCCACCCATGTGGAGTTGGGGTGGCCGGTCATAGCACAACAATAACAAGGATTATTTCCTTCTTATTTAAACATACAATCTCATTTCATTTTGCATGCAATGACTACTTCTCTCTAAATCTCTTCTTTCTTACTCTAAAACTCAAGAAGTTTTCATATAATTTAGAGTTCATATTCTAATAAAATTACTAGTGTAGTAATAAAGTTATTAGATTTATTTTAAAGGGTTACTACTAATAATACTAGCGTAGTATTTTAGTAGAGATAAAAAGGGTTGTCTTGGGTGCTACTAATTGGAGAGTTTCTACTTTGAAACTTAGAAGATCATCCTCATATTACTAGCTCAAGAACAATATTTGAAAGGAGTTCAAATATTGTGCCCATATTACTTCATAATCAATGTAAGAAATTGTTCTTTCCTTATCTTTTGTTATGCATGCATAAGATTTATTTAGTTTAAGAGTAAACTAATTGTAAAATGATATTAGAAGTGTCTAATATTAAGTTTAAGAAACTTACAGTTTGATGGAGTTTTGAGAAAATGGTTCGAGTTTTTGATGATCCGATGAATGGAAATGACCCGTCTGTTCGCGTCTTTTATCAGAGAGGGAAAAGATTGGGAAGAAACGCAACAGCAACTGCGCCTCTTCCAAAGGTCGCAGCTCTTGCTGCGCCCTTTCCCAGCAATATTTCACCTAAATTTGAAAGTTGGTTACAATTTCGTTACTTGTGGGCCCAAGTCTTATGCGCCTCTTATCCGAATTTTGTTTTTCATGCTTTGGGTCTTTTTCAAGACCGTGCCTCGGCAGGTTTTAGAACCGTCACGTCACCTCAGCTTTGACCCGTTCTTTTCCGGACATACAATCCGTGGGCCCATTTTTTATCCTCAAGATATTTGTTCGCCACAACCGAGCAGATTCTCAGAACGATTCAATCCTAACAGAATCCTCCACATATCAAATTTCAACACGTGTTTCCCCAAAGAGGGTTCGCTTGAAGATAGAGACAAGCAGATTCTCACATCTAGCGGCTGGCGAGCCTCATTATGCACCTTATCCCCCAGCGGTTGGTGAGCCTCATTACGTATGCCTTTTAGACGGCTGGAGAGCCTCATGACGCAACCTCAAGTCCAAGTAAGAAGATGCTCAGGTATGACTCCTTCTTATGGCTGGCGAGATTTTGTACGTAGTGTAATGAAATTTAAACGACCCTCCCCGACAGTCTACAGACTTTAAAATGTTCCGGACGACATGTCCTTGGTTAAGTTCCCTTGAACCGCCTCGCGTTGCCATAATTGTCAGGTTGTAATCTTCGATTGACCTAATGGCTATACATTGACTTTTGCCTTGTCCAAGCCTCAGTCAAAGTGGGGGCTCTGTAGATAACTCGAATCTACACCTTCCGCCAACCACCCAGTGATGATTGGGCCGCATGTTTGGTATGAGAAACGATTTATGACGATTCGAAAGTTTATCGTCAAGTGATAGCTCTAACAGTTGTGTCTACCCCTTGGTCGTCATCTACGTACCGATACGGTCGTTTTGACAGTCATTAGAGTCATTTTGGAGTCTGGGTCAAAAATCCGCTACATTTTCTGATAACCGTCTTTTAAAACCATGCCTGGACGCTCAGGAATATTCCAGATATTTTAATATTTCAAAACTTATCCTTTTTGGTAAAATATATCCGTATTTTATTGAAGAGTATTCGAGATCTACCGCAATTCCTAAAAAGGAAACGCGGAAATCTTATATTTATGGTAGGAGACAGCTCGGGAAATGACGCAGCAGGAGCTGCGCCTCTTCCTTAACTCTGTTTTCCTGTTTCCGGAATATTTTGTAGATTTCTTTCCGTGTTTGAGTTATTTTAAAACTCTTCGGATCTCTCCCTATATAAGGAGAGGTTCGTGCACACTTATAAGGCACGCGAGGGTTTTGCCCCTTCTTTCTCTCTCTTTGCATTCTAGACCTTAGTCTAAGCATATTGACAACTACGTGCTTGATCAATCGACCACGTATGCTCAGATCCTTCTGGGTACCTGTCACGTTATTGCATTGACCTACCAATTTGACCAACTCAACAATAATCAATTTTAATCAACTTAACTAATCGATCGTTCCTCTTGCGAGGGCACTTTCTTTACATTCGAGTCGAGCTGTCGCTAAAACGTAACTTTAGTTCATATATTGTTTCGTCAACATGTAAGTATGAGGTTGTTTAATCCCATCTTTTGTACTTTATTTAACTAATGTAAGATTCATCTTAGATCTATATCAAAGTCATTTTCAAAACCTTTTCTTTAGTCTTTCTTATTTTATATTATTTAGTTCTTGACTTAGATCCCTAATAGTTAATATTAGTGGGTTATAGTCATCTATCAAATTGTGTCTTTAGAGGTTAGATCCGTCTATATCAAATCTCTAGATTCACTTTTGATATAACTAGTGTAATTAACATGAGTTAAATCACTTAAACTCGACTTATAGATCATTAATAAACCGTAAATACCAACAAAATATTAACTGTTTGAGATGCTAGCTTCACAGCCAGAACCCAACTCACGAACAAACGCACAGAGTGCTGCGCCTCTTCAAGAGGACGCACCTCCTACTGCGTCTGTTCCAAGCTGGTTTCTGTCTCTGATCTTCCTAATTCACTTTGACGTAGTTTAATTAGTTAAATAATCGACTATTATTCATATTATCACTGCTATTCTGATTTCGTTTAGTTTCATTAATTCTGTCCCATATCCGTTTTAATCAGTTGTAATATTTCTTTTATAGTTCTATTTAATCATTGTATTGTATGATTCTTTGTATTATTTAATTACTTGGGTTCTCACATGCCAATCATTCCTAAATTCAATTTGACCTAATTAAATGCTAAACTACATGCTCAACCGACATAGTCTAAGCCCACATGCTAGGATTAACACTTGGATGTTGCATAGCATTCATATAACCGACAACACATCAATAACAGATGAGTTTCCCTAATCATTAGTAGAGGCCGTTATCGAGGCGGGCGGGATTAGGTGTTCGATCAAAAGAACTTCCTAATACGTACCCTCGCCCCTTATTCCAGATCTCCGTGAACATCCGTGTTCATTGGCATCCACGAGAGTCAATCTAGACATAGAATGCTAAGGGTAATGAGTTCTTAGTGTCCATGTCATTCCTTTGTATCTTGACATAGCATAAAGTATTTGAACGGTTCCAACTTCTAATAAAAGTTGATGGCGACTCCCCAAATGCGTGTTTTCACGCTTGTCCCTCGTTTCTCCAGCTGGGGTATCCCGTGCACCACAGTTTGGAAAAAATCACGAAACCCGTTTATCACACCAATTAGTGATAAAGAGAAAGTAGCAGTAGTGACACATTGCATAATAATTCTTCTGAAGTGATTAGGAAACTTTAGGGTAGAGAGTAATTGATCCAAAAATATCCATTTTACAGTGTCATAAGCTTTATGGAGGTTTAAGCATACACCTAGGGGAGATAGCATGTTTTTGGTATGGTACCGCCTCACCAAGTCTTGACAAATTAGAACATTTTCTAGGATGCTTTTCCCTATGATGAATGCACCTTGGTTTTGACAAATGAGATTAGGGAGGATGGACCCAAGTCTTGAGCCAAGCAAGTTAGATATGGCTTTATAGATAACATTGCAACATGCTATAGGTCTGAATTGTATCACACTTCGGAATCAGGGTGAGCATAGTAGTATTTATTTGCTTTAGCATCATCCCTTCGATAAAGCAATCCTGAGTTGCTCTAGTGATATCCATTCCAATTTCATTCCATGCATCTTTAAATAATCTACTTGTATACCCATCAGATCCATGCGACTTGTTATCAGGGATACTAAAAATAGCATCCTTGATCTCTGTCTCATTCACAGGTCTAAGAAGTGATGTTATGTGTTAATCAGTGCATTTCTTCCCACCATCAATAATTTCAGCTATGATATTTTTGGTGTTATGGTTAGTACCAAGTAGCCCCTCCAAGAATTCCGGGAAAGTTGTTGAATTTGGCTCGAGTTAGTGTGATACACGAGTTTCGCGATCCTTTCAGAGACTGTGGTGCACGGGTTTCCACGGCTGGAGAAACGAGGGACAAGCGTGAAAACACGCATTTGTGGAGTCGCCACCAACTTTTGTGGGAAGTTGGAACCGTTCGAATACTTTATGCCATGTCAAGACACAAAGGAATGACATGAACACTAAGAACTCGTTACCCTTAGCATGTGCATGCAAGTCACCGGGCTTATTCGCTTGAGGTCCGCTATGCTCCACCCAAATGTATCTCTATGTTTGTGAAGCAATGCTACCAATTTGCTCTCTTGTTCCTCGTTGAGTGTGCTTGAGATGATAAGAGGTAGGGTGTGGTTGTCCCATAAGAAGATATACTTTAGATGACTTGGAAGAGTCTTCAACTCGACCTTCGGGGGCTTCACAATTGAGGGAAGGGGCTTGTGCAGGGGTATGCTCAAAGCAAAGAGCTCGGATAGGTTCTCCAGACCAAAACGCTGCCAGCGCTGGGGGACGCTGGCGGCGTCGTGGGAAGCTGGCAACGTCGTGGGGCGCTGCCAGCGTTTTCCACTGAAGTCCCCTGTTTTCAGCACCTCGATGTTGTGGAGTTCTTCATAAGTGTCTAGTGGCTCTTCTTTCTCCAAGTCCTTGAGATGTTCCTTCACATCAACCGACAACAAAAACCGCAAACCCTGTTCTTTCACATTGTTAGTTAGAGCCACCTCAAATGGGTCCCTATCACATAACATGTATATTTGATGTACCAAAGGCTCAAAAATATCTAAGAAAAAACAAGATTGAACATCACTAGGGTGTCTCATAGAGTCATAGATATTATAGGTCAATTTCTTTCCCTCAAACTCCATTGTCAAACATCCGTTGGACACATCAATCTGAGTCTTAGAGGTTTTCATGAATGGCCTACCAAGGAGAAGGGGAGTAGCACTTGAACTAGACTCCATTTCTAAAACATAGAAGTCCGCCGGGAAGACAAGGTTATCTACCTCTACTAGTACATCCTCTATCAAGCCTTTGGGATAGACAAGGGTACTTTTCAAGAAACTTTTTCTTCAAGCCCACCCACGTGGTAACGGAGTGAGCCGGGAGGCAAAAGAGCCATTCTTTCGCGGCATCTTGAAGAGAAAAAGGGAATTCCCTTAACTTGAATTGATCCTCGGTCACCCCTTGGGGAATAGCACCTTGGCAAATCATATGAAACTCGGCCAAGTGTCTATTAGGGTCGTTCCCCACCATGCCATGCAATTTAGGTAAGTTGTGGACGAAGAAACCTTTGAGCTCAAAGTTCACATCCCCCATGGGAGGATATGCAATACAAAGGGGTTGCTCCTCATAGTTCCTTGCCCGAATCTCATCGATTGTCCTATTATCCTCCGTCATATTAGGTGGGTAAAGGACGTTCAATGGAGATGGTATCCTAGGTGGTGACTCAAACTCTTCTTCCAGTTGTTCTTGAAAAATATTATTTTCCACTTCCTCTTCACTAGGCTCCCTCTAAAAAGGTCTCCTATAAAGGGGATTTGAAAATAACCAATTTTATATGCTACTTGAAGATGGATCAATATCTTGGTCACCAATTCCCTCTTGTGACCTAGGCATAAACTCTAAAACAAGTCAACAACACAAATTAGTAACTTCAATAAGGTTGGCTAAGGAAACAAGAATAGCAACCCAAGAGCATATCACACAAAGTAACTAATAAGCTAAAAAATTTGATAAACAATCTAAACAAGTTATGACACTAACAAGAGTTTCAATTAAATTTTTAGCTATATTGCCTTCCCCGGCAACGGCGCCAAATTTGACGAGCTTAATTTCACATTTTGTTAATTCCGCTAATTAGCTACGGTCAAATAACAATTTATATCTTCTAAACAAACACAAACTATCTTAAATAAAGGTAGTAAATGGTAAGAATAGTGTCAAGCCCAAGAGAAGGCGGCAATAAGTAAATTAACTAATCTAGACTCTTGCTAAAAACCAATTAACAAAACTAATTACTAACTAATTACTCTAATCACTAATTAAGACACTAATTAAGACACAAACTTAAATTAATTACAAACTATGATATTAACAATGACAAAAACATGTAGGATAAAACATATGGAGAAAGTTTGATTTGAGAAATTGATTAACAAGTCTAAAATAACCAACAAGTACTTAAGATTCAAATATTCAAATATAAAGAAACTAACTTAGTGTAATTTTCCCAAGTTCCCAACAATTAGCAAAGTAAAAACTCTTCCTTTCCTCTCTTCTCTAGTTATCTAATACAAGTTTCTAAGAAATTAGTCAACAAGGGTTAACTCAACCAAGGATGACCCTTTACAACCCAATTTACACCCACTAAAACATGAGCCCAAATCAAAGATGCAATCTTTACGAACAAAACCAAAGAAACAAGCTAGAATCATGTAATAAAACACTAAACCATGTTCTAACCACACAATAAACCAAATTCCACTCAAAAGATTCCAACTTTAAACCAAAGTTGCAATCTTTCAAGGTTGCTTCCACAATATGAAGACAAATTAACCAATATTATCTAGACAAAGCAATAATTAAACAAACAACTTGCTAAGATGGTTAGTCTCAACAATAATTCATTCAACAATGGAAAATAAACATGAGAAAATGGTATTAACTAAAGAAGAAGAGGTTCAAAGAGTCTTACAATGCTAAAAGAGGAAAACTTGTTCCAATTACACTAAGAAAATAGAAGATTAGCTACCCATAATCAAGAATTACTGATCGGGCCTGTCGCAAGCCCAATACAAAGATAAATTACCCAGACTAGCAGGCTAATAACAAATTAATGTAATTAGGGAAGTAGGGGTCGATCCTCAGGGAGATGGTGTTTCCTATAGAATGTGAGATGTCTCGCAATTGGGTTTTATCTAACGAATATCTGGGTTTGGGGATTTTGATATCTAAACTAATATAAAGCATAAATGAAAACAAAATAAAAACAAATGAAAACAATAAAGCAAGTGATGAAAAGCATCTAGGAAAATAGGTTCACACATGTAGATTGATATATTGATGAAATTGGATATGGAACATGCAAGTAATTCATTGTGAGTTCGTAAGAATGATGTGTTCATTACAATCATAGATCAGATGGTCTAGCAGGCTTTTGGGCGATTTACTAGGTCTTAATCCACCATGTCATGCTTTGTCTATTCAATTCGCGTATCTCTACCTTGGAAAAGAATTCCATTTTAGTCGATGATTTCCGGCCAGAAGTCGTTAACTATCGTTACAATCCAAACATGCATAGACACAACGTTTAAAAGCACAATTTCTTTTATCCAATTAACATCTTTTAATCAATCTAACATGGCTACCCTACACCCTAGAAAGGTGACTACTTACTCATGATAATGTTTATGTCTAAGATGATGATGATAATAAAAACTAGGATAGACATGTTTTAAGACTCTCTATGTGGCGATAATAACGACGCTAATTGATAATCTAGGAAATGAAATGACGATTATAACAACACTAAAATGAATCTAAGACAATATGTATGGAAAATAAAAATCAAATAGAAAACAATAAAGGACATTAAACAAGGGATAAAACAGAAATACCTATATGACGATCAATGACGATAATGATAACAATAATAGAAAATCCTTGCACATAATAAACGATCCACCAATTACAATGCTCAAACCACACAAAGGAGATTTCAAGGATGAAATTCTTATTGATCTAAGCTATTGTTTTGATAAGAAATGGACAGAAATAAACTAAGAACTAAAAGAAAATGAGAGAAGGGAGGCTAGTTCCCCCTCCTCCTAATCTAAGGAGAAATGTAAGAAGAGAAGAGAAGAGGATTGTAAGATCGATGATTTGAGAAGAGGGGCTAGAGCATCTATATATAGCATTAGGGTTTCGTGGAGAAGGGGTCGAGCATTAAACATATAGGACAAAAATAGGAAGTTGAAGCATCATGCTCGAAGCAGCACACTTACCCGATCATATACACCCTTACCCGATCGGGTAAGTGGTCATCTGGAAGCAATTGACTAACGTTTCATCTCCCTTTGCTTTGACTTGACTTCCATCATCCCCCTTGACCTCTTGAGTCAGGTTTGTTGATAGGGTTTGATGTAAAGCGATGATTGCTTCCGCCTAATTGATTGATCTTCCGACAACTACGAAACTGTCTTTGCTTCTTCTCTCTTTCGAATTAGTGAACCTTCTTGAAATGCCTTTGACTTGGTAAAGCTTACTTCTTCAAATTGTCGGGTTCTAGGCAAATGCTCGGAAATATAGAAAAAGGGCGTAGAAACGTCACTTTCTCTAAAAAACAGGTTAGAACACAGGAATTCGCCTAGAAGACGATATTAGCTCATAAAGTGGCTTAACAAAGCACAAATGACATACAAAACCGAGCTAAATTGGGGGTTAAAATCATACAAATATTCACTTATCAATTACAACCCAAATAATAAAGTTCAACTCAAAGTTACAAGCCAAAATGAAGAACCAAAAATGAGAGAATTCCAATGTGTTTTGTGCTTTGTTGTGAAATGTTATGGAATTGTATGGAATAATGTTCTCTCTCTAAAATCTGGTCCTTCTATATCCTTGGCTCCGAAACCTAGGGCCTTCGAGAAATGGGCCTCAAAATGACAAGACGGAAAATGAAGAAACACGTGTCCTAGGCCAGGACGCTAGCAGCGTCGTGGGAAGCTGGCAGCGTTCTAGTGACGCTGGCTGCGTTTTACACTGCCAGTTTTTACTCTTGGTTGCTCGCCTTGACTTTCGTTGACCCCTTTGAATGCTAGTCTTGCCTTGACTTCCATTTACCCTTTGGATTTGCTTTTCTTGCATTGATAATTTGCTCCTAGCCCACTCCAATTGTCGGGTTTGGTCTCGGGTCTCGGGTTTGACTTTGACTTTAGTTGACTTCCGGGTTTGACTCTAAAACTTGACTTAAAAATACCAAATAACAACATAACTACAAGGACTAAGGTTAGCATAAAACGATGCTAACGACCCGTAAAAAGTACATTAAACGGACCTAATAAACACTACTAAACACGACACATTTTGGTGTTGTCAAAAACCCTATTAGCCTATGTGCCTCCCTTGTGAAACAAGAAAGATAATTAGGTTTAAAACTTACTTCAACCCTAATTGGACTTGCGCCTAATCACAGGTGCCGACGACTCATAGGCCTTGACCACACGTGAAACCCTAGTCTATTGTTGGGCTTTAGTAATATAAATTAGGTTTTAGGTTTGAATATGTATGGAAACCCTAGACAGCATGATAACTCATAAGTTGTTTTACTAATCAATAGAGAAACCATAATAATATTCAAATTAAATAAATTTAAAGCTTAGTCTACTATATAAATACTTCTCATTAAAAAGATTATTTAAAACTATGTTCAAAACCTTTCTGAAATTAGAAAAATGCCGCCCTATTTTCGCAGCTTCAAAGTTATAGTAAGTTCACCTATAACTATGATCTTCGTAACTAAGGTTATAGTTTAAACAGCTATAACTCTACTTCCAAAAATTACTATTGAAATTACCGTTATTGAACGACGACCTATACTACAAAATCTTCCTGGAGATCTTCAGTATGTTGACCATCACTTCATTCAAATCACGAAATCTTCATCTTAAGCTCCACAAGCTTCTTTAAGACGTCGTCTTTGATCTTGAGCTTGATAATCACTAAAGTTATAGTAGAGACACCTATAACTTTACTTCAGCAATTCCAAAGTTGTAGTACAATGACCTCTAACTTTGCTTTACCTTTGGTTCACAAATCATCAAGGGTATAGCTAAACTAGCCATAACTTCAGGTGCCAAACCATGCTGAATCTAACCAAGACTAAACAAAAGATTACAAGCACAAGCATATATATTATACAAACATACTTCTCATTATCAAAACATAATCAGATAACTATATTATTCAACAAATTCCCCCTTTTTGATGATGACAAGCCTATAATGATTTGTGACTAAGGTAAGTTCCTCCTCAACATAATACTATAAAAATCATAGTGGGTAGAACGTAAAATCAAAACATCAAAAGCTAAAGTATAAGTACCTAAGGACCTTAAGAGACTAAAGGTCTTGACAAGGAGGAAGCTTAGGCAATCAACTCAAATCAAGGTTATTTCTTCCCCGTCTTGACATCATCAAAAAGACGAGAAAAGATATAAATGACTAGAATAATATTAGCCAAAGCTAATATATAACCAAGTCAAAAGCACACATCATAAAATGAAATGAAGTTCCCAAAATAGAAACCATGACATCGTCTGTAGTAACTACTAAGTAAAAACTAACAACATAATCAAATCATAACCAAGGTAAGGAATAATATGGCTTAAGATGTTGGAAGATTATAGGCTAAGAATTTCAAGCTAAGATGTGAATTTGAGTAGGCTAAGTATATTCATAAGGTTTATCACTCCACCATTCACACTCAAGTCCTCAATCATAACCAGAAATCTGACCCAAATATTATTGATGAAACAGAAATTCGTTCAATAACACTTCCTTAACACCAAGACTGAACTTTGCTCCATCATACGAGGAACAACACATTCCATAACCACAACGACATATTTACAGTCGAATCCTCCACAACATTTTCTCCTTGTTTTTTTCCAGCTAAGTATCATCCCCTTTTTTTACTAGCTTAACATCAACACGGTGTATCAATCTAACCATATTTGATTCAAGAGCACCAGAAACACTCCAACCTAATGTAGCCGAGTTTCGACAACACTTGTCAAAATATTCTTCTTCATAAAAATTAGATTCGGTCCACTAACCTTAAGAAGCATAAGCTTAAGTAAATTATAGCACATACGAGTTAGATACTGTATCTTTCAGCTCCAACCTCACCTTTGAGTATCTTCTTTTTCTCAAACTTCTCTTGACTGTCTTTGTGGATAGCGGAATGGAAGACTGATATGATGATTTCTTGTTAGATTTTGCGATAAAACATGGTGAATAATGCAAGGATTGAGTTTGTTTGTGATGGGGATTGGGTTTTAGAATAGGAATGATGAATTAGAAATAATTGTTTGAGTATGGTATAAGTGTGGGTAAATAAATGTTTATGAGATAATTGTGACACCCTCAAATTTGCGGAAAGAAAAAAAAAATTATTTAAATACATAAAAGATAAGAATACATAACAAAGGTGTCTTAAATAAAAAGGTTCATTACAAAACGGAAATAATATTATACAAAAGAAATATACAAGACGGGAGACATATCTCCCGTATAAATACGGAAATAAAAGAGTGTATAATAATATACAATCTAAGAACCGAATATAGGTCCAAGGTAAATACTTCGCTCGCTAGCTCGTCAATGTACCCAATGTATGCATCACAAAGCTGCCAACCGCATTAAATATAAACACGGAAGCCACAGTCAGTGGGGAGTAACTCCGAGTTCTCCCAGCCACGAAATGTCGAGTTTAATTAAACATGAAAAACATAAAAGCAATGTATATGGAAAATACAAAACCTTAACATAAATGATATGCTTTTCATGTTATGAAACAATAAACTAACATATAACCTAGCATATGAAAGCTATCATGTGAAACCGATAATAAACTATAACACGAGGTAGGGAAGCTGGTATGCTAGCTCAGAGGTTACCGTTAACATGGCCATGATACACTCAAACCCTAATCAAACATAATATCATGTGAATCAGTTAACAACCGGTAATCCAAACTCTATCAACCTTAGCCGGCTTGCATCTCACCTTCTAAGATTCATAGAATCATAAAACATGAAAGACCAATACGTCTAGAAACAGGCATAAGTTCTTAGTCCAGTCAATAGTCGACTTCTGTAACTCGAGGCTATACCACAAGGTAGGAAAACATCCTAGTCCTAGACTGATCAGACCTAGCGACAACAGCTATGCCATTCCCCGTCCCATGACATAACCGTACATGAGAAACTCTACTAGGCGACCCCCTAAGCAGAGATGGCTAGTACTTAAGCTGGCTCCATTCCCAAAGTGGAACTCTTAGGCAGCCATGCCCCGACTTGGAGATCAGCCCCCCAGGCCGTGACACAAAAGCTATTAACCATGAACTATATACTCGTTAAAGATAGTACGGCCTATCGATGTCATGGTCCAAGCTACTCATTTAGAATTAGAATGGTCAAGACGCCATATACTCATAATTCTCTATGGGTACTTAGTCAACACGACATATATCATACCATCAAACAGTCACGGGAAAACTTCCTATCATGTGACTAATTGCAT
>JAIUZE010075130.1:0-45795 GCA_022085475.1 Heliosperma pusillum | reverse complement strand
AAGACGACTTAAAAGTCAAGAAAAGTCAAAGACGAATTAAAAGTCAAGAAAAGTCAAAGACGATTTAAAAGTCAAGAAAAGTCAAAGACGCCTTAAGACGGGATTCTCATGGAATCTCGCGGAAATTCCAAATACGAACTCGGAAATTCCAAATTCGACTCGAAACAATAAATTCTAAATTAAAACTTAAATTTGCTGAAAAGTATCCGTAAAATATTTTCAGTAGAAAAATAGGGTACATTTCGGGTTGTTACAAATAAAAGTGTTACATGTTCATTTACAGATCCATTTAATTTTGTTCATCAATCTAAAATGCACGACGCACTCGAAGGATGCTCCTAGTACGAAGTGTATCCTGTTGTAGATGGTGAGGTACCTTAGGATCCAGTGACCGTTTCCGTTACCTATTCCATGTCTGGCAGTAGAAAACCTCAATAAAAAATAGCGCTAAAAATAATCCAAGTAGATGATTCTAAGATGAACCTAGACCAGCTATTTGTTCCCATGTTGATGACATAAGGCAAGCTTATTCCCTACAAGAACACCCATCACGAAGAAAAAAGAAGAGACTGGCCAGTTCTAACAAGGATTGTTATTAACCGAAATCTATTGGCGAAGCCCAAACCCTTCAAGGAGAATCCTTGGCATCCAAAATGCTATTTCAAATAAAAAAGAAAAAAGAAGAAAGAAAAAAGAAAAAAAAAAAGAAGAAAAAAAAGAAAAGAAAAAAAAGAAAAGAAAAAAAAACGAAAAGAAAAAAAAGAGAGAATAGTAAATGTCGAGGTCGAGTGTCGAAGTTACAAGCACCATCAGACATATGAACCCTGTACCCATCGAAATTCAATGGGCAAAGCCAAAATCGCATGTAGCAACCTTTCTACCCCGAAGTTCTTCTCAAGACGGTTACAAAGGAATAGTCGGGAATTTTGAGAATCATCCCACTTGTGTCTTTACACTAAGCCTTTAGGGTCCGGACATGGAAATTAGAACCCACATTGCTTTACCAACCCAATTGCACTCGGGTTCCATCAAACCCGAGACACCTTTTCCCACCACGATGTAAGCCATAACCCATTGGCGTTAACACCAGAAAACAAACTTTTAGAATGACGGTCCACTATTCAAAACCTTTTGTTTCCAAACTCCACATCCAAGAAGTTACAGCTTTCTATACCAACCCTGGAGACAGTATTTGATGGTACCTTACATTCTAGAGCAGGATACAGTATGATGTTTTAGGTGAAACCTTCGAGTGTGTACACAAAAAAGAAATGACCACGTTTATGCACCTTCATCGAACTACGTCGGATTTGATTTTGCCCCACGCAAATATGTAGGCAGTTCTTCATGATGAGGACTCAATCCATCCACGATGTGTCTTCTCAATGTTGTTACGGGTCTTAGCCAAAGTCCAAAAGAAGCCACCTACGTCAAGCCAGTTTTAGTACTTGGTTTAGTCTAAGACGAAGATGCAGATTCATAATGAGTAGTTGTGAACTCTTGTACTGAGACTTCTACAATAATGTTGGCAAAGACGTGTGGTCACCTAGAAAGAATGTTTGGTCTATAGATGGAACTTGTGTCGAAAGTCGAAATTAATAAGCCTGCTGAAAAGAACGAAGGTGGTGGCAAAAATAAATGAAAGCCCGCTGGAAAGAAAGAAGGCGTTGGTAAAAATGAATGTAAGCCCGCTGCAAAGAAAAAAGGCGGTGGAAAAAATGAATAAGCCTGCTGAAAAGAAATAAGGCGCAGGCAAAAAATGATAAAACCTGCCGAAAAGAATGAAGGCGGAGGTGAAGATGAAAAGTGGTGTAGTTGACAATTCTCGTTCGTGTAGCTTAACTATTCAGAAGTAATGGTTGAAGAGTTCTACCCCCAACGAGTCAAGTTTGAATCAAAATCCCGTACACACTTACGAATTTTATTTTCTTTTTGTTTGAAGGTAGCGTGCTACGGCCACATTGATTATGGGTCAAAAGAGTCCGAGTCGCATTAGAAAATGCAAGTCGTGTCTACCTGTCGGATTCCAAAAATTTTCAACAAATTTCAAATCAGAGCTCGGATCGATGATCCATTTTCAAACAAAATTCCGGTCGATGATCCATTTCAGTCAAAAGCTCGGTCGATGACTCATTCTAAACCAAAGTGCGGATCGATGATCCATTTTCAAACCAAAGCTCGGTCAATGACCCATTTCAAATCAAAGCGGATCGAAGATCCATTTTCAAACCCAAGCCCGGTCAATGAATTGTGATTAAATTTGCAGAATATGCTCCAACTGGGGGCTCTGTCGCCGTCGGCGCCAGAAACCAATATGAAACAGACGGGATGATATCCACAACATAATGCTCCCAAGAAATATTAGCTCGAACAAGCACTGATTCGATGAATCGTTTCCTCGATGGAACACTGGAATTGATAACATTCCTCCAACAGAATGCAAATCTTGTTTTTATTCCATGTAATAACAAGATATTAATTGGGGCCGAAGCCGCAGAAAGCTACATGCCAGCAAGCTCGAACTACGATATGGGTTTGATTCCGTCATAAACTGATACGTAGGCGCCTAAGGATATGGCTCAACCCCCAATATGATGAAAACAACGATGTTGTAGGTCGATGACAAACCTTTATGATGAAAACGACGATGTTGTGGGTCGATGACCAACCATTATTTTTAAAACAACGATGTTGTGGGTCAATGATCAACCTTTATTATGAAAACAACGATGTTGTGGGCCGACGACCACCCTCTATGATGAAATGACAATGTTGTGGGTGGATGCCCAATATGATGAAGGAACAATGTTGTGGGCCGATGGCCAACATATTTGATGAAGCAACTATGTTGTGGATCGATGACCAGTTTTGCAAGAACAATGAACGAGGTTGAGGCGTCCAGAACCGTGTTTCAGGTATGTCTCCTTGTCTTATGGCTAGCGAGCTTTCATACGCAAGTCTAATGGAATCTAAACGACCCGCGAAATCCTCAGGTCAGCGGACTTGAGGTATACTTTGACTTTTGCCTTGTCCAAGCCTCAGTCAAAGTGGGGGTTCTGTAGATACCCGTATCCGTCGATACATGCATTTATAGATATTCGCCAAACACCTGATGATGATAGGACAACATATATTTTGTATATGACCTTGTCATTATTTGAGTTCGATTTACTATGTAAAACGAGCGTCGTCGACAATTCATAATTTAAATGAAATTTAAAACGAATATCCAATTCAAAAAGATTCATTTTTAACCTGTTTTAGAATTCGAGTCTTTCTTTATTATATTGAAAATAAAATAAGCATTTATTTTAACCCGACTTGAAAAAGTCAATTTTGAACTATTTGAATTTACCGTCTCGTTATTGGTTTAAAACGATGTTTATAAACTCAGTTTGCGACGGTCTTTTATGTTCGTTTTGAAGTCGATTTGAGCCCGATTCGCGATGCGATTTCGACCCAATACTTCCTCCTTCTAATCAAATCCTACTAGTACCATTTCCAAGCCTTGGTTTTCGTGCCTAAAAGAAGCCCATAACCGAGCAAAAACAGCCCCTTCCGCTTTGTTTTCCAGCAGCAATTCGGCCCACCAAATCACCACAAAACCGATCCAAATAGACTACCCATTAACACTAACCCATTCTACTACCTTATTACTACCCATGTTAGGAATCTTAATCACCAAGAAAGACTCCCCAACAAACCCTAAACCAACCGGAATTCACAGCACAAAAGTCCAACTCGAAATTGTTCTTCCTCTATTCAAACCCTATTCAAACTCGTCAAACCCCCCTATATAAACCCACCACCACCCTCATTAAACAACAAAAAATTCATCTACATATTACATAGAAGAAACACAAGAAAAACATAAGTAACAAACCCTAAAAACAACCCTAAACACTCGCACAAAAGAGAGCAGCCTCTGCTCTATTTCCATGTTCCAGCCGTGACTTCAACGCTACTTTTCTCCCAAATATGATCACCTATTGAGACAAATAATACCAGTATTTATAACTACTCTCCGTCTAGGTTTCTAAATATCTTTCAGATCCACGATCCATAAAGTAACAAAGTTTTTATGAGCGTTTGAAAAACGTTGGCAAATCTGTCTTTTACAAAACGTGTTCAATTGCAATCTCGTCGACGACGGCCCCTCGGTTTAGTCTAAGACTTTACTATCAAAAATTTTCGTTGATCACTCCCAAATTTTGTACTTGGTTTAGTCTAAGACGAAGATGCAGATTCACGATGAGTAGTTGTCAAGTCTTGTAATGAGACTTGTCCAACGATGTTGGCAAAAACGTGTGGTCACCTATACAGAATATTTGGTCTATAGATGGAAATTGTGTCGAGAGTCAAAATTAATAAGCCTGCTGAAAAGAAAGAAGGCGGTGGCAAAAATAAATGAAAGCCCGCTGAAAAGAAAGAAGGCGTTGGCAAAAATTAATGAAAACCCGCTGACAAGAAAGAAGGCGGTGGCAAAAATGAATAAGCCTGCTGAAAAGAAATATGGCGGAGGCAAAAAAAATGATAAAACCTACTGAAAAGAATGAAGGCGGAGCTGAAGATGAACAGTGGTGTAGTTGACAATTCTCGTTAGTGTAGCTTAACTATTCAGAATTAATGGTTGAAGAGTTCTACCCCCAACGAGTCAAGTTTGAATCAAAATCCCGTACACACTTACATATTTTTTTTCTTTTTGTTTGAAGGTAGCAGGCTACGCCCACATTGATTATGGGTCGAAAGAGTCCGAGTCGCATTAGAAAATGCAAGTTGTGTCTACCCATCGGATTCCCAAAAATTTTCGACAAATTTTAAATCAAAGCTCGGATCGATGATCCATTTTCAAACACAATTCCGGTCGATGATTCATTTCAGTCAAAAGGTCGGTCGATGACTCATTCTAAATCAAAGTTTGCTCGATGATCCATCCTTGTTTTCCAAAGTGCGGATCGATTATCCGTTTTCAAACCAAAGCTCGGTCGATGACCCATTTCAAATCAAAGAGGATATGCTCCAACTGAGGGCTCTGTCGCCGTCGGCGCCATAACCCATTATGAAACAGACATGATGATATCCGCAGCAGAATGCTCCCAAGAAATCTTAGCTCGAATGAGCACTGATTCGATGAATCATTCCCTCGACGGAACTTCGGAATTAATAACATTCCTCCAGCAGAATGCAAATCTTGTCTTTATTCCATTGAATAAAGATATTAATAGGGGCCGAAGCCGCGGAAAGCTACAGGCCAGCGAGCTCGAACTACAATATGGGTTTGATTCCGTCATAAACGGATACGTAGGCGCCTAAGAATAAGGCTCAACCCCCAATATGATGAAAACAACGATGTTGTGGGTCGATGACCAACCTTTATGACGAAAACAACGATGTTGTGGGTCGATGACCAACAATTATGATGAAAACAACGATGTTGTGGGTCGATGATCAACCTTTATGATGAAAACAACGATGTTGTGGGCCGACGACCACCCTCTATGATGAAACAACGATGTTGTGGGTCGATGCCCAATATGATGAAGCAACAATGTTGTCGGTCGATGGCCACCATATTTGATGAAGCAACGATGTTGTGGATCGATGACCAGTTTTGCAAGAGTAATGAACGAGGTTCAGGCGTCCAGAACCGTGTTTCAGGTATGTCTCCTTCTCTTATGGTTGGCGAGTTTACATACGCAAGTCTAATGGAATTTAAACGACCCGCGGAATCCTCGGGTCAGTGGACTTGGGGTATACTTTGACTTTTGCCTTGTCCAAGCCTCAGTCAAAGTGGGGGCTCTATAGATACCCGTATCCGTCGATACATGCATTTATAAAAATCCCGCCAAACACCCGATGATAGGACAACATATATTTCATATATGACCTTGTCATTATTTGAGTTTGATTTACGATGTAGAACGAGCGTCGTCGACAATTCATATTTTAAATGAAATTTAAAATGAATTTCCGATTCAAAAAGATTCATTTCTAACCCGTTTTAGAATTCGAGTCTTTCTTTATTTTATTGAAAATGAAATAAGCATTTATTTTAACCCGACTTTAAAATGTCAATTTTGAACTATTTGAATTTACCGTCTCATTATTGTTTTAAAACGATGTTTATAAACTCAGTTTGCGACGGTCTTTTATGTTCGTTTTGAAGTCGATTTGAGCCCGATTCGCGATGCAATTGTGACCCAATATTTCCTCCTCCTAGGCCACTTATCAAACCCCCACTAGTACCATTTCCAAGGCTTGATTTTCGTGCTTAAAAGAAGCCCATAACCGAGCCAAAACAACCCCT
The DNA here is from genome assembly GCA_022085475.1 of Heliosperma pusillum. Classification (NCBI taxonomy): domain Eukaryota; kingdom Viridiplantae; phylum Streptophyta; class Magnoliopsida; order Caryophyllales; family Caryophyllaceae; genus Heliosperma; species Heliosperma pusillum. The sequence continues at coordinate 39,488 of JAIUZE010075130.1, read as the reverse complement.
TCCGCTCTGTTTTCCAGCAGCAATTCGGTCCACCAAATCACCTCAAAACCGATCCAAATAGACTACCCATAACCCCTAACCCATTCTCCTACCTTCCTACTCATGTTAGGAACCTTACCCACTAAGCAAGACTACCCAAAAAACCCTAAACCAACCGAAATTCACAGCACAAGAGTCCAACTCGAAATTGCTCTTCCTCCATTCAAAGCCAATTCAAACTCGTCAAACCTCCCTATATAAACCCACCACCACCCTTATTAAAAATCACAACATTCATCTACATCTTACACTGAAGAAAAACACGAAAAAACTAAGAAACAAACCCTAAAAACAACCCTAAACACTCGCGCAAAACAGAGCAACCTCTGCTCTGTTTTCGTGTTCCAGCCGTGCCTTCAACGCTACTTTTCTCCCAATTATGATCCCCGATTGAGACAAATAATACCAGTATTGATAACTACTCTCCGTATAGGTTTCAAAAAATCTTTCGGATCAACGATCCATCAAGTAACGAAGTTTTTATGAGCGTTTGAAAAACGTTGGCAAATCTGTGTTTTACGAAACGTGTTCAATTGCAATCTCGTCGATGACGGCCTCTCGGTTTATACTTTACTATCGATTACGACTCAAGACAATGGTCAACGATATATGTTTGTTGAGGGTGCATTAATACTTCTCTTTTCTTTTTAATTTCCGTCTTTCTTTTTCGTTCTTCTATTGTTTTACCGTTCTTTATCATTTTGTATCGTGTTGTTTGTTATTAATTCGTTCTTCCTCGTGTGTAATTCGTTAAATCGTATTCCGTATGTCATGCTACTTTTTTAACCATCATAATTCATTAGTGTATGTTGTTGGGTCTTTTTAATCGTTATAGTTCTCTAATTTATGTTGTTGAGTCGTTGTTAATCGTTATTGTTTTGTTTTCAATATGAATAGGTTTAGTTTTAAATATATCAATCGTTAAATCGTTATAGTTTTCAATTTATGTTGTTTATTTTATGTCATATGTCGAGTCTTGTCATGTCTTGATCTAATTCATGTTTTATATATTCTGTTTTGCTAACCTCTAACGTGCGTTCGTCTTTCTTATGCTATGAGTAAGTCACTATTTCCCTTTCTCCTTTGTTTGTTTACTAGAATAGTTAATGAAATCATATCATTTAAAATAACTTTGACGAAGTTTAAAGTTGCATTAAACGACTAGAATGAAATTCATATGTTAGGTTTAAATCGCATGGTTGCATTCAACATAACTCGTTCCAAATAGCCATTCATTATGCTTAGTAGAGACCGTTTAATTACGGGCGGGGTTGGGTGCTTTTTTAATGAAGTTAAAATTTTCTTCCTAACACGTAACCTCACACGAATCTTTTATCTCTAAATCGGTTTTCTAAATTCCATAAAAATTCAAATGCTAAGGTTTAAAATGTGTTTTTCAAAAACTCGCGTTTTTTACCCGTGGAAGCGATTCCCTTATCCACGACGATCTATCTTGCATCTCATACATGTTCCAACATAATTAAACTACATATACATGCCATTATGCTTACCGTCTCACTTGCAATAAAGTACAAATATAGCCAGGCAAGTCCATACAACAATATATCACTCACGTTTATAAAAATCAACTAGTAAATGCCTCAAAAACGATCCCTATATGTCATTATATACCGCCTTAAGTATCCGACACATTAACTAGCATCCCAATATATCAACACATGTCAGCATACATCGTCTCAACTATATACCACATACTTAGTTCTGATCCCAAAACTGTGACAACCCTCGCAAATGCGGAAATATAAAACATACAAGCATGTGAATTAATTTGCGGAAATACGGTATTTTAAAACTTTTATACATGCAAGATAGAAAATACGAGGAGTGTCATAATATTACAAACTAAGTACGAAATACAACCAAGAGACGGGGTCTCTCAAAATGTTAACAAAGTAAAAGTGTTTAGCAAACTAGCTAAATAACGACTAGAGGTGAATCTTCCAAGGACAACGCCCGCTAGTCACACCCGAACCCAAAATAGCATAAGCAAAAAGCCATCCAAATCAAGCAAATTGTTCATCCATGAAAAACATGAACGCCACAGTCAGTGGGGAATAACTCCGGGTTCTCCCAGCCATATCACATTAAACGTACATAAAAGAAAATACAAAAGTAAAATCATGCATATATGAATATACATGTGAAATATAGATAGGCAATTCAAGGTACAATGATAAGAGCATAAGAGGTACAAGTCCGAATCCATCATGTTATACAAAGACTCGGGGAAGACACTCTTAGGCAACCGAATACGCTCACTAGGGCTTACATCTCACCGTTAGCGGTATAAGTTTGATAAGATTGAGACTCGACAAACAACCCATGCCAAGTCATGCGATGATCACATAAATCCATCATATTATCATCCATTCAAACGTACCAATACATTGACAATGCCAAGTCATGCAATGATCATGAATAATATCATGAAATCACGCATTCAAAGACAACGACACAAAGACGACCTCTCTCACGGTAAATGAAACGCACTAGCACTGTGTACATGGCAAGTATGATTAAAAGGCATCCACGGGATAAGACATTTCCTTGAACGCATACACGATTCAATTCATTTCGTATATGTGCACTAATTTCCTCCGGTAGGACGACGATATAAATATCCGATCCTAGTCTAAATCTGGCCAGAATCCCGTAATCGCATTTTCCAGTTCGACATGCGATAAACGTTTCGCATCCAAGACTCGGTCAATCAAATGACGCCGAGTACCCCAAATTCGGTAGAATAATTCACGAAAGAGGCGGAAAAGAGCTCAAGCCTGATAACAAGCGGTACGCTACATGCAAATAACACCACCTCGCAATTACACAACATTTGACGGCCGGGTCGATCAACGCAATGCGTTCAACTCCCAACAACGTCGTTGTATGCCCACTACACATACAATTAAGCAGTAGGATACCTCCCCGTTCCGACATTCCAGCCTTACGAACGTGGAGGTAGCCAAGGGAATGAGAGCACAAAGCACAAGACAAAATAGTGCTCAAACCGTATCATTTGTAAAACCGACTCAAAGTAGGACATACCAAAAACCGTCACAAAACATGTGATACAAGCGAATGAAATATCATATACTCAAAACATTAATATTATAAGTCATTACGTAAAATTATACGATAAACGAATCATGTGAACTATTATAAATTACGAGTTTTAGAAGTTATAAGAAAAATATACAGCCGTAGCGCCGGCCGATCAGAGGACCGGCGGCCGGTACCCCGGCTCGCGCATCAAGCCAAAACCCAAAAATCACAAAAACAGGGCATGTGTTCCAGGCCGGTCAGGGGGCCGGCGGCCAGTACCCCGGCCAGGAGCACCTCTATACAAAATTCCAAAGTTCCTACTGATGTGTTCCCAGCCGGTGGACAGACCGGCGGCCGGTCATCCGGCTGGGAACCCCTGTTCATTCCGTGAGCTTCAAAACACATTCAAACCTTTTCAATTCTCATAATTAACTTCTAATAACTATCAACAATTAATATTCATCATCAACAATCATCAACTAACAATAATCATCATCAATAACATAAATCATAAGCTTACTAATCGTATTCTAAATACGAATTCTAACATATAAAGCATGTAAAACACGTAAATGATATCGAGTAACCCTTCACCGTTACCTTTATGCGTCTTCCCTACTCGTCAAGCTCTTCTTCAATTAGGAAATAGTCTTTGTCGGGATCTTGGAGGTCACCACCTAAAATAGATCATAAAAGATGAATTTACTTCACCTTGAGAAAGACGGAAAGTTTGAAAAGCGAGAAAGACGGTAATTTTATTACCAATACGGATAGAGGAAGGTAAGAGGGAAAGAATAAGACGAACTTACGTGAATTTGAACAAGAAACGAGCGAGATACGATGATTATAAGATCGGATGAAAATGGAGGCAAGGGTTTTGGTGGTTTCTTAAGGAAGAAGTAAGTGTTGTGTTGAATGAATGAAAAATAGGTTAAGGAGGGAGTATGAGTTGTGTATGAGAAAAAGTCAACAAAAGTCAAAGTCGCCTTAAGACGGGATTCACATGGAATCTCGCGGAAATTCCAAATACGAACTCGGAAATTCTAAATTCGACTCGGAATAATAAATTCTACGATTAAAACTTAAATTCACTGAAAAGTATCCGTAAAATATTTTCATTATAAAAATAGGGTACATTTCCGGGTGTTACAATCACCCCACCTTTTAAAAAGTTTCGCCCTCGAAACTTGAGGGAAAGAAAAATACCTTACTCGAACAGACTCGGATATTTACTACGCATAGAAGCTTCAGTTTCCCAAGTCTCTTCTTCGACATTAGCACTTCTCCACAAGATTTTCACTAAAGGAACTACTTTACTTCTCAACTTCCTATCCTTACGATCTAGGATACGAATCGGCTTCTCTTCAAAGGATAAATTCGGTTCAAGCTCGGGCATTTCAACTTGAAAGACATGGCTTGGATCACTAACATACTTTCTCAATTGAGAAACATGGAATACATTATGAACCTTAGCCAAATTCGGCGGCAAATCCAACTTATAAGCAACGGCACCAATCCTCTTTACAATATCAAAGGGTCCAATGTGTTTCGGGCTCAATTTACCCTTAACACCAAACCGTTTAACACCCTTCATTGGAGATACTTTCAAGAACACTTTATCTCCAACTTCAAACTCTAACGGCCTTCTTCGGATATCGGCATAAGACTTTTGACGGTCTTGAGCGGCTTTCATTCTATCACGAATGACCTTCACATTATCAATGGTTTCAATAAGAACATCGGGGCCTAAATCAGGATTGTCACTCAATTGATTCCAACAAATAGGACTCCGACATTTCCTTCCGTAAAGAGCTTCATAAGGAGTCATCTTGATAGATGCATGATAACTGTTGTTGTAAGAAAACTCCACCAACGGTAGACTCTTTTCCCAACTAGATTGGAAGTCAAGAGCACAGGCCCTAAGCAAGTCTTCTAAAGTCTGAATAGTCCTCTCAGTCTGACCATCCGTAGCGGCATGAAATGCAGTACTCATCAACAACTTACTACCCATGGCTTCTTGCAAAGCTTTCCAAAATCTCGAACAGAATCTCGGATCTCGGTCAGATATAATCTCCTTAGGAACGCCATGATATCTAACAATTTCATCAACATAAGCTTTTGCTAAACGATCCAAACTCCAAGTTTCTTTGATCGGAATAAATCTAGCACACTTGGTCAATCGATCAACAACAACCCAAACGACATCTTTACCTCCAACGGTTCTCCTTGTTTTTATCGTATATTCTCCTCGTTTTTCGTGCATTTTCTGGTCAAGGATGCATTTTTTTTAATTACGATGTATTTTCAGTGCTCCATTATTCTTGCTGCTATGGGCACTACTCTTATTCTTGTTGCTATGGGCACTGCTCTTATTCTTTCTGGTCAAGGATATTTGAACTCGTTGGTGAGAAACTTCTCTCGACTTATCTTCCATGGTTTGTATCCCTTCTTACTTTATATATATCTTGTAGGTACACTCCCTTACCTTAACTTTTAAGTGGATTGACAACTTATATTTTGGGTAGAGCCTTAAGAGTTGGGTGAGAAGTATTTTGGGAATACTTGAACCTAGATCTTTACATAGGTTGTGTACTCGGTCGTTAGAGTTGATCTTGAATGAATATATATAGTCGTGTTTAGAATGAAACCATATTAAATTTGGAGGAATACTTTCCACGATATTTGACTTGTACATGTGGTAAAGTGATGGGTATTATTTCTTGTTTCTTATCAAAGAAATTTTTCGTTCCAGGTTGGGAATCACCTTTCCGACTTATCCTTCGTATTCTAGGTTACTTATCTATCTCTTGAGAGTCAATTATTGAATTCTATGAGCCTTTAGGAGAGGTCGGTTCTTACACCTATTCATGTCATTCTCGAGTTGGTTATGATGAGTATGTATTATTTCTTATTTGCATAAGAAATAATTTTTTTATATTTAATCTTAAATGAGTTTAGCAAAGATGAACTTTTATTTTGACGTGTGTATTCTTATATTCCACATAATTTCTCCATAAATTAAGCCCTATCTCATTCCAAATAACATAATTCAATTATTTGTCTTTGGACCAGTATTTGTGTTTAAATCAACATACCCTTGCAATTTTGCACGGGGATAAGTAGAGAAGCTAAGGCATAGCCAAATGGGGGCCATGGCGCGGGTCAGATTTTTAGGATGAGTAATAATAGTAGTAATACAGCTTAATTATTTGTGGTAGCAGAGTGGTAAGACTTTATGCTTATGTGACATACCCCTCAGCGGTCATTTGTTCGACGCAAGGTAGTGTTAGTTTTTGAGTTTTGCTATTTGCTTTTAATTATTTTCTTTCACAATTGTTTATTTAGGTTAACAATGATTTTTATTTAAGAGAAAGTAGGAGACCATTTTTTATCATTAGGAAATAGACCTTTATTTAGTAAACAGTAATATAAATTACCATTAGTTATAATTTTATGACTTTGCTTTCACTGTAGCTTATAATAGAATCATCTATTGCTTTATCATTTATGTTTTCGATTTGTTTCGCAATATAGATAAAAAACGCTCTAAAAACATGGCGTAAGCCTATTGAAAAAAAGTCAATGTATATAATCTAATAGTCCTAATATGTAATACTCCGTATTTTAATGTGGTACTCGGTCGAGTAGGTGGCACTCGATCGAGTGGACCGTTCCGGATTTATGTCAGTTCATTTAGTTGTGATTAGAAATAGGGTTATTATATATATTATGCTTAACTTTAATAATCAGTTTACAAACCCTAAAAACCCCTTTAAGCTTCCTCTCATCTTTTCCTCTATCTTTCTAATCATCTAAGAAAAGAATGAAGGTTTATAATCATCTTTTAGAGTATGTGATTGTGTTGTATAAGTCGTGCATCATCTCGTTTGATTAGAGTTAGAATGATTTTATTGTTACAGCATTTTACATATTCGTTGGGTCATCTTCTTCAATTGTTTTCGTTATCTTAAATAACTTATCTTCGAAAGCGTAAAAAGAGACACTATCTTTTATTCCAAGCCTAATTTCTTCCAGTCAAATTTCGTCGCCAAATGTCTTATCTTTTATCCTGTGTGATTTATTTATGAACATCTATCCAGAATAACGTGAATCTGCTTATGTCAATTGAAAAGCTTCCAAAACCTAATTTATATGTTGAATCTACGCTGGGTATATTTCACAAAGTATCCATAAAGGTTTTAGATGATGATAGGTGTTGTAATTTCTCAAAAATAATGTTTTAAATTTGTTTTATGAATTATTACATTTTATGCGACGAGTTTTGTCAGCTGTGATGAATCTGTCTTTTGAGTCATGATAGGTTTGTAATTTGGAAACAGATCTCCTAATAGGAGCTGTAGATAAGAATCTTAGGGTTATAGAATAGTTGGCCTTGCATCGACTGGAGTTTTGTGGAATTAGTTATGCATTGTATAGTCAGGGTGTTCTATACTGAAAAGTAGGGGAAAATCGAGTTTGGTTCTTAAGTTGGGATTACAATATAGGTCATGATAACTCTAGTTATGGGCATGTTTGGTTGATTGGATATTATGTAATTATACATAAATATGTTCTGTAGGTGATGGATTTGTGAAGGATCAATATGTGCATACTTGTGATTGGATTATTGCTAAAGGTAGGGTTTCCATACTCAGTACTTTTCTATGTTGATTAATGTGTTGATATGCTTGTTGTTGTTGATTGTTGTTTTTGGTAATGGTGACTGTGGTGACGATGATGATGATGGTGGTTCGGAGTTGGAGTTGGGTGCTTACTATTTTGGTGGTCCACCGGGAGACGGACTACACCCCGAGTTCGCAACTCATGGCTCTCCTGCCATGAGGGGTAAGTTCACATTAATGTTCCGGGTGTCTCGCTACGACGCAAAGGGAATTTCGATGTCCAGTGCTGCGGTCTGGCATCAATAGGTGATTATTGTAGGTCAGGTCTCTACCCTGATGTTGCAGGGGTTATTGCTACGGTGGGCCTCTATTTGCGTGTACTTGATGATGTTGTTGGTGGTTGGCTACTGGTTACATATTGTTACTATTGTGATCTTATGCGCTAGTTAATGTATGATGGTATTGACCCCATTAATGTTTTCTAAACCTGCCGTGATCCATTGGGGAAGGGTGAGTAGGTGTCTAGCAGGTAATCTGTTGAGCTCGCATTGGGGATTAGATGGGATCGCCGCTGACAAGTCTTAGCTTCCGCTGTCACTTAGTTTATCATAGACATTTACTTCGTTAGGATTTGTTTGGAATAGTGTTAAGACGATGTGTCACCAGTACTTTTTTTTTGGTAACATGTAAGCTTATCATTAATAACGAACCAAACTATTACAAACTATTTCATGGTTTAAACAAATACATAACATACTCGATAAATACATGTCAGTCAACCTCAACTAAGGGAAAGTAATGCTATTAAGCCAATTGAGGTCATCCTAAGAGACGTTCCTCAGAGACTTGTGTACAAGACGCATCTTAATCAGTCCCCCAACTAGAGAAACAATAGATTCCGGCCTGAGAAGAGTGCCCTCCAGTCTAGCCACATTCCTTTGATGCCAAATATGATATTAAGTAGCAAGAACAACATACAAACATACATTCTTCTTAACTTGAGACCACTTCCTTCTACCAATCCAAATTAGAGCATTAACTGGAGGCACAGGGATATGTAAAGAATTACACACTCTGTCAATGATAACTTTATAATAACTGCAATACTGAAAGAGGTGTGGAATTGTTTCAATATCAGTCCCACAGACACAACAATTAGCATCACTAGTAATGCCAAGTCTAGCCAGCTTATCCTTCATATTAAGAGCATTCTTGAAGACTAACCAGGTCAGAAAAGAATGTTTAGGTATGCAATACTTATTCTAGACCAGCTTAGCCCATCCAACCTTCTAAGTCTTCTGTCTTAACCATTCATACCCTGCATTCACAGTATAATCAGTAGCAGAGCCAATCCACAAACCATCCATGTATCCTTGCTTGAATTGATCCTTAACTCGACATAAAGTTTTCCAACTCCAGCTATGGTGAGCTTTGGGTTTGTACTCAGTCCAATTTTAACTTTTTTAAATATTGCTGATGAATCCATTTAACCCATAAACTGTCAGGTTTACAATAAATTCACTATACAAGCTTACCAATTGTAGCAGTATTCCAAATCAAACTGTGTCTAATTCCTAGACTTTCTTCTTTTGTAGGCCTACACACCTGATCCCATCCAACCAGAGGGCTTCTCATGAAATTATCAGTAGCATCCCATAAATAATTTCTACAAACGCTATCAAACTTCCTTATCACTGCTTTTGGCAAAAGAAAAATATTGGCCTATTAGCTATACAAAGAACACAGTGCTGACTTATATAAAACCAACCTGCCAGCATATGATAACTTTTTGGCACCAAAAGATCTAATTATATCCACAACAGTATCAACTAGAACTTGGCAGTCCTTTTGAGAAATACGCCCAGCACAGATAAGGACTACAAGATATCTAAAAGGGAATTCCCTTTTTTACACCCAGAATAAGTCATAATAAAGCCTTTAACATGAGATTGAACACCATTAAAGTAAATATTAGATTTGTTACTATTCATCTGCAGCTGTAACACCCCGTAATTTGAAAGACCGAAATTATATTTGAAAAGTAATAAATTTAATTTATTTTAATTTATTACGATTTATTTGAATTTATGATAATTTAATATAATTATTTTGAATTATTTGGAATTAAAGAGTAGGTTATACGGTTTAAACCCGAACTTCATTTAACTATTCCCGAGTCAACTTAAGTCCCGAAACAAACCCAAAACCCGACTCCTACATGTGCCACACGCCCCAAGGCACCTTTTTCCTCATTTTTGGGCTTTTGATTACTTTAGATTAAACTAATACAAATATCTAAGATATTTGTAACTTTATCGATCTGTCAACTTAAATTCTGCAACAAATCGCTTAAACCCGGACCCGATTTCTTCCTCTTCCACACGCCTCTCCCTCTTGTCCCTTAGGATTAGATATTTTCATTTCTTTTGATTAAACTAACATAATATCTAATAATATCTAGATATTTACCATAATATATATTTACCATAATATCTAAGATATTTATAAAACCCGAGTCAATCCCGTAACAACAAGTTCAAAACCCGACTCCCATTAATCCTCTATATTACACGGTCCAAACCTCCCCTCTTACTCACAAATTATCTTTTTATTTTACATTAAATCAACTTAATATCTACTTAATACCTTCTTTAATATAATCACAATTGTTCTTCGTGTTCTTGATCGTTCTTGAGCAAAATCGTCACAAAACCTTCGTTACTTGGCCAACTCCGTTCTAAATTATATTTCTAGAGTCTCCTCTCCGCTCTTCATCTCCGTGTACGTTTCATTTTCAATTCCGTCAAAATCGTTTTCAACACTTTAATTGTTGAAATCAAGTTTTGACACTAATAATGTTATTTTTGTCATTTCTTATAGGAGAAGATTATGAAGACGAGTTTGGTGACTCGTATATTTTAGAAGAAGATTAGTAGACGGGTTTTTAGGTCTTATTTTGGTGCTATTTGGTTTTGTGCTAGCTAAGGTAACGATTACCGAGTTACTCGACGAATTAATGTCACATACTTTTATTTATGTTTTTGTTATTTACGGTTTTAAGTAGTAACATGCTAGGTTGTTATTATTATTAAGTTTTATGAGTTTTTAACATATTTAGTGTTTTTGACATGTTGGATGATTTGTTCATAATCATAATTTTAGTATGAATGATGGTTGAATTGGTTGTTAAAATGGATGGTTGTTAATTAAAACATGTTAGAAATAAATTTGGGGTTGTTGTTGGTGGTGGCCGTGATGGTGGCCGAGAAACAGGCCCGGTTCAGGCCCGGTCCAGGCCCGGCTGCCCGGTCTTGGTTGGCCCGTTAATTGGCCCTTTGGGCTTGTGTCGATACTTGATTGTTTTGTTGTTGTTTTGACGGGTTTTAAATATGTTAAGCATGCGGGAAATATTAAGAAACGATTTTAGAAATGGTTGACCAAAACAGGCCCAAACCAGGCCCGTGGGCCCAGTCCAGACCCGGTTCAGTCTCGGCCCAGTCCAGGCCCGGCTGACCCGTGAGCCCTCCTTTGGGCTTGTGACGGTTTTTGAGTTTATTGTTATTATTATATTATGTTTTGTAATATTTAGCAAGTGGGAAATTTTAATAAGTAAATTATTTAATTAAACGGTTTTCATAATATTATTATTTCTCACATGTTAGAAATTATAGCATGAGATTGTAGTTTAAATTGATATCCTTTAAGTCAAGCGGGTTTCGTAAGATTAATAATTCACATGTTAGAAGTTTTAATAAAATAGCATGAATGAATATGATGTTTTTATGTTCAAGTCTAATGGTAAAGACTCTGTTTCTAGCCGGTTTGACCAAACGGGTTTGGTCAAACTAAGATCTAGTCAGCCCCCTTTTGACTGATGACCCGTCGCGGGACTCGGGTCGGGGATTTGTCTTCAGGTGAGGTTTTATTTAATGAATGAATGAATGAGCCTTAGTAGATATGAGGCGATATGATATTTGAATGTGATTTATATGCAATTAGTCACATGATAGGAAGTTTTTCCCGTGACTGTTTAATTGTATGATATATGTCGTGTTGACTAAGTACTCATAGAGAATTATGATTTTATGGCGTGTTGACCATTCTAATTCTAAATGAGTACCTTAGACCATGACATTGATAGACCTTACTATCTTTAACGAGTATATAGTTCACAGCTTGATAGCTTTTGTGTCACTGGCCTGGGATTTTGATACCAAGCCGGGGCATGGCTTGCCTAATTGCTTCCACTTTGGGAATGGAGCCAGCTTAAGTACTAGCCAACTCTGCTTAGGGGGTCTCCTAGTAGAGATTCTCATGTACTTTTGGTCATGAGACAGGGAATGGGTTAGCTGTTGTCGCTAGGTCTGATCAGTCTAGGACTAGGATGTTTATCCTACCTTGTGGTATAGCCTCGAGTTACAAAAATCGACTATTGACTGTGATAAGAACTTATGCCTGTTTCTAGACGTATTGGTCTTTCATGTTTGATGATTCTATGAATCGTAGAAGGTGAGATGCAAGCCGGCTACGGTTGATAGAGTTTGGATTACCGGTTGTTAACTGATTCACATGATAGCTTGCATGAGTAGCTTAGCCTTCATATGCTAGGTTATATGATAGTTATTTGTTTCATAACATGAAAAGCATATCGTATATGTTAAGGCTTTGTATTTTCCATATACATCTCTTTTATGTTCTTCATGTTTTATTAAACTCGACATTTCGTGGCTGGGAGAACTCGGAGTTACTCCCCACTGACTGTGGCTTCCGTGTTTACATTTAATGCGGTCGACAGGTTTGTGATGCATGCTTGGGTACATTGACGAGCTAGCGAGTGAAGGATTACCTTGGACCTATATTCGGTTCTTAGGATTGTATTATTTAATACACTCTTTTATTTCCGTATTTATTAGGGAGATATGTCTCCCGTTTTAGATACTTCTTATGTATAATATTATTTCCTTTTTGTTATGAACCATTTTCTTTAAGACACCTTTGTTATGATGAATATATTTAATGGTAGGTTCCGGTTTTAAAATTTACCGATTTTCACTAAAGTGAACCTATTAAAAATGTATTCTCATCTTTTATTTGTTTAAATTACTTGTTTATCTTTCCGCAAATTCGAGGGTGTCACAGCAGCCCTGAAGAACAAGAGAAGGTAGCAAAGGACCTAAGAAGGACCATAACAAACTGAACATTCCCTCTAGAAAATAACAGTAAATCATTAGCAAATAAGAGATGACTTAGCTTCAATCTTCTACACAGTGAGTGATAATGAAAGTCCATTACCTCATTAGTGTAATTCAGAATGCGAGAGAGGTATTCCATTGCAATGGTAAATAGGAGATGAGACAAGGGATCCCCTTGCCTTAATCCTTTCTTCCCATCAAAGAATCCAAAAGGCTCCCCATTCAACACTAAGGAATAAGAGGCAGTAGAAACACACTCCATAATTCAGGCAATAAACTGAGGGGCAAAGTTTAGAGCCTTCATCATTTGACTAATAAAATTCCAGTCAACTGAGTCATACGCTTACTTCAAGTCAACTTTTAGGAGACATCTAGGGGAAACAGAAGGTCTGTTATACAGCCTAATGACATCTTGACAGACCAAAATATTCTCAATAATGTTCTTACCCTTAACATATCCCCCTTGGTTCTCACTGATAATATCAGGTAGGACATTAGCCAATCTAGAGCACAGCACCTTAGAAATGACTTTGTAAAGGTCATTGCAGCATGAAATTGGTCTGAATTGTGATACATTTTGGGGCAAGTCAACTTTAGAAATAAGTGTGACAAAGGTATGGTTGACTTGCTTGAGCAGTTTACCACTTTGGAAAAAATCATGAACAACATCACAAACATCCTCTCGTACAATACCACAAGCATCCTGATAGAAAGCACTTGAGTACCCATCAAGTCCAGGTGCTTTATGCCTTGGAATAGAAAAGATTTCCTCCTTAATTTTAGGTCTAGACACAGGCTACAGTAAACAATTCCAATGAGCATCAGTACAAATATTGCCCTTCTGAACCACTTGAGCATTAACAGGTTTCACCTGCTCAGCTGTACCCAGAAGATTCTGATAAAATTCTAAGAAGGCTTCCTGAATTTCCTCAGGCTCAGACACCCAATGACCCTGCACATTTGCAATTCTGAGGACCTTATTCTTACTTCTCCTCCCTTTAATAGAACTATGAAAGAATTTAGTATTGTTATCTCCCTCAGAAATCCAAGTGGCCTTAGATTTCTGTAACAAAAATTTATCACAAGCATGTCGTAATTCTTTATAAGCCTTAATGGCCTCGATTTCTTTATGGATTAAATCAGAATCCCCAGGATTAGTTCTCAAAATATCTTGGATGAACATCACATTTTTCCAGGCCCTTACAGAATTGTTATCTACATCAGAGAAAGAATCCTTAGTAAGCTGCCTTATTAAGCTGCTTCAAAGAATATTTTAAGTATTTCAATATTCGAACAATTCTAAATATTTTGGTTCCATCAATCCTTCCTCCCCAAACATCGGCAATGCAAGTTAGAAAATGCTCAAAGGCACTCCACATATTAAAGTATTTAAAATGTTTCCTACTCCCAGGTCTTTGCAAATGCTCCTGAATTATGCATGGAGTATGGTCAAAGTAACCTTCATTATGAAAATGAGCATAGGCCTCAGGTCTTGCTACAAGCCACTGCTGATTAACAAGAACTCTGTCTAGCCTGCTGTACACTCTAGTTTTAGCCCCCTGCTTATTATTTCAAGTAAAGAAGGACCCTATAGATGGGCTATCAATGACATCATATCTATCAACACAATTCTGGAAATCATCCATCTCTTCATCAGTAGAGTGACCCCCAAGTCTCTCAGCAGGCCTCAAAACTGTATTAAAATCCCCACAAATAATCAAAGGCTCATTAATCTGACTAGAGTAATTAGACACATCATTCCACAGAGGTTTCCTTTTGGTTACACCATTAAAGCCATACACCATAGAGAAATAAAAGGAAAATCAAGCATCAATATCATCTACTTTCATATGAATATATTGAGAATTATAAGTAATGAAATGAATTTGAAATAATTTTGGCTTCCACAAAATCCATATCCTACCTCCTTTATGATATTGAGAATTAGTTGACACACACCCATCATAACACACAGAGTCCCTTATTCTATTTAGAGAAGAAGACTTAACCTTCGTCTCAAGGAGACCAAACAATCCAATCTGATGATGATGTAAAAACCATTTAATGAATTTCTTCTTGGATGGATTTTTGAGCCGCCTAACATTCCAAAATCCTATCATTATGATCCACCCCCCTCATGGGTGCGCCATTAACCTTATCCCCAACACCAACTTTAGGAGTCATGTTATTCAATACCTCCAAAAAGTTAAATGTACCAAATTTTGCTGAACTGTCACCTTTGTCCAGTAGTTCATGTCTGCTTAACCTTACCACCTCTCTCGCAGGAGTGGCAATAGTTAGAGTTTGACCAGTCCTACTCAAATTCTTCACCATTGTAACAGCTGGAGTATTAACAATTTCTGGAGCAGGGGGAGAGGATACAGAAGGGATCTTAGGGGGTTTTTTAGGTTTCCATTTATTCACAACCCTTGGTTCACCTTAGATATGATTTTTACTTTTTTTACACGCAGTATTATCATGACCAATACCCCCACAATCCCTTCATAATATTGGTTTCCACTCAAACTTAACCTTCACCACCACTAGCCCACCATTTTCATCCAGGAACTTAATATCAGAAGGAACATGATTATTAAATGGAACATCAATCATAACTCTGGCATATCCTAACCTTATTCTTTCAGCAGTGGCTCCATCACATCTAACATAATCTCCCAAAATAGTGGCAAGTTTTGGAATACCTTTCCCCAAAATTTCAATGGGAGATTCAACAATCAAACCCATACAGGAACAGTCTTTACATTAATTTTTTTGAAGGCAATCATGGTTATCCCATGGTCTGCAAATTACAGGTTTATTATCAAAAACGAAGTGCCCATGTTGAAGCACAACCTCTTTACCTTCATGTGACTTAAATGTTACCAAAAAGGCACCACTAGGCAAGAAAGATATTTGCTCAACATGAAAATTAGCCCAAATTCGTTTAATAAAACCGTCCACTACTTCCTATAGGGGATTCACCAAGTATAAAACAGATAAGAGAATTCTTTCAAATTATTAACTCTTCATGTACTTCTTGCAAAGAAAATTTTAATAACTCACCTAGTTCGTCCTCAATTGGCTCGAGTGGTTGTCGCCCTTTCCCTTGGTTCTGAGCTACCCATTCCGTTGATTCCTCATCAGTAACTAATCCATCAAGATCAATAGGTTGAACCACGGAAGGAGAAACACTCGTAAAACTAGTCGAAGAGACCACCTTTTCCGAAAGATTCAATACAAAGAACTTGTTTTTTGTAGCAATTTTCTAAGTTTTTGACACTGAATATGGTGAAAACGAAGAAGATCCTGCAGAATTACTAGGTTTTGCAGCCATCATTATTATCAATCCCTAGGTTTTCAAGTTATTTCTGTTTTTCCTTTTTTTTCCTCTCTATCTCTCTCTATCTCTACACATTTTTTAATAGTATATCACCAGTAATTTTGGAATAATGTTACCGTGATATAAACTATTACTTAATAAGCATTGTTTCGTAATTGTCTATTTGATATGTATTACCTCGGGCAACCGAGATTGTAGCATCCCGATTTACTAAGGAGGACTTGTAAGGCTCTTTCGTAGATGGGGGTGTTATAAAGTGGTATTAGAGCGACGATTTTGGAACCTAAAACCAATGAACCCGATGAAATTAGGAGTGTGTAATTAAAATGAACCCGGTAGGAGTTGTTTGGAGCTACCGCAAGGATTTGGGAGACGTCCTAAAATCGCAACGTTGCCCTTACAACTCTTAATCGGTCACTACGGGGATTTTTTGGTGATATACTACGTTTTATGTGTTACTTGTATATGATTGGTGCAAGTGTGGCATGAGAACGTTAAGTGGAATAATTGACATGAATGACGAATGTGCATATTGAGACGGAATGTTGAGAAATGAGGAAAATGGCATGTTTGAATGGGATTTTATGTTAATTGATATTGATATTGATATTTTAAGATTATGAGAACATGTAAATGGTTGTGAAGTATGGTCTTGTATGTGATATGAGGTATGTTAAAGAGTGGTAATTTTTTTGGTAACAAAAAAATTGAATTGTATAAAATTTGATTTTAGAAGGTCTGTCTTTAAACTGTCGTAACTTGAGTTCTAAAAGTGGAGGTAGTAGCTTGTTCGGTTACGGTTCTAACGGTAGGTCATGAGCCTAAATCGACTTAGAATTGAGGGAGATATGTCCGTTTATAAAAGCTGGTAGTCATTGTTGAGAAATTTGTCGTACTCGACCGAGTGCATTAGGGCACTCGACCGAGTTCAGGGTACTCGACCGAGTGCACTTTTCACTCGACCGAATGTCTTATATTTTTACTTCTGGATGGTTACAGGAGCGTGTACTCGACCGAGTATAGTGTGTTCTCAACCGAGTGTGTTGTACTCGATCGAGTAGAGTGGGTACTCAACCGAGTGTCTAGTATTCGACCGAGTGTATTGCACTCGACCGAGTGGCTTTGCCACATCGGGTGAATTGTGAAATTGTTATGTCAATATATTGTTGTGTTAAGTTATGTACTAAGTTGTTCCATATTTTGAATATGTGTAAGGAAGTGCCGTCTTGGGGAGTGAGTTTGACGGATTCTATAAGTGAATAATGTTCCCCATGGTTGTATTGTTTCGTGAGAAATGTGTGTGGTTATAAATGGTTAGGACGGATAGATTGATGAGCCTTGTGAGAGAGAGAGAGAGAGAGAAAAAAAAATTTGGTTTTGTGCCATAAGATGTGTAATAATGTTGTGTGTTGAGCAATAGATAGAGGCATGTGTCTTTATATGGTCAAATAATAATGTGAGAATGGTAATGTATGAATCGAGGATTCAGAAGAGAGGCATTAGTGGTTAAAAATGGGAATATGAGTAAAATATAGAGGGAAATAAGAATGTATAAGTGGATTAGGGAAATATGCGGTGAGGAGCGATATAGAGGAGTGTAATGATGATGATACCTAGAGAGATTAGTTCGCTTGATGTGTAAATGAGACTTGGACGTGATTGTTTTGCTAGACATTCGGGTTACTAAGAGACGATTGTGGTGATAAAATACATTTCGAAAGTAGCATATGAGGTAAGCATGATTTTGAGGTATGCTAAGGATGGATAATAATATATGATGAGTATCGTTGTTTGTTTGAGCTTATTAGTAGCGAATGAAAGAGAATAGTATGTTAAGGGAAATTGTTATTGTGTATGATTGGAAGATTGTAACGACGTGTTGTTGAATTTGGGATCTTGAGGTAATAAGAAAGTAGTCGCATTATAGGAGGACTAGATAGGAAGAATGAATCATTAGGATAATGAGTTGTAATTGGTGTGAATTGGACGAGCTATATATAACGAATTGGTTAAGCAAGGAATAGTTGAAGCAATAGAAAAGTGTAATTGGAATGATGTTGTTAAGTTCGTAAAATGATCTGTATTTGGAAGTATGTGTTGAAATGAAGCAAATTAGAAAAAAATAATTGGAGGAACATATTTTGGGGTAAGTGTTGGAGATGTAAAGGACATAGTTTTGTAAGAATAGCAAGGGAAGGTGAAAGTATTTTCATATGAGATCTATGTGATTTTGGAATATAAGAATATGACATATATTAGTGGATAATCTTATGTGGGCAATTGTCGGGATAGTAACTAAAGAGAGTGTGTTAAAAGTTTGGTGAAATCGTTTATTGCTTTGGAAGTATGTAGGTGGTGACTTGTGCGAGATTTATGTGTATTTGGTTGGTATAGTCTAAGTATGTATAATAGTGTCATTCGTTTGGTGGTCTGTTATACTGATCATGTGACGATGCGAGTCTCCGTGAGTTAGTTAGAGTATCGAATTCTGAGAGCTTGCAGGTATTTTTGTGTTGGGCATATGTATAGAGGTCGTATTTTCATTTTTTTAGTTTCGTTAACTGTTGTCTCGTGGGTTTAAGAGTAGAGTTTAATCGCTGAAGAATTATATTAGTTGCTATTGTTGAGGTTCCTTGGTATTTTAGATTTTGTTGAGAGGCTTGGTTGTTGGGGTGTTCTGGGTCTCTCGATACGGCTCAGAGGGAATTTCGATGTCTAGTGTTGCGGTCTGACATCAATAGGTGGTTATTGTAGGTCAGTTCTGCAGCCTGATGCCGCTGGGGTTACCGCTGCGGTTGGCCTCCAGTTGCTGGTACTTGATGATGTTGTTGGTGGTTGGCTAGTGGTTACATATTGTTACTATTGTGATCTTGTGCGTTAATTGATTTATGCTAGTACTAACTTCGTTATAGTTTTCTAAAACTGTTGTGATCCATTGGGGAAGGGTGAGTAGGTGTCTGGCAGGTAATCTGTTGAGCTCGCATTGGGGATTGGATGGGATCGCCGCTGCCAAGTCTTAGCTTCCGTTGTCACTTAGTTTATCATAGACATTTACTTCGTTAAGATTGGTTTGCAATATTGTTAAGACAATGTGTCGCCAGTACTTTTGGAATAATGTAACCAAGATTTAAACTATTACTTAATAAGCATTGTTTCGTTATTGTCTATTTGATATGTACTAACTCGGGCAACCGAGATGGTAGCATCCGGATTTACTAAGGAGGACTTGTAAGGCTTTTTGGTAGATGGGGGGTGTTAGGAAATAAATATCGAAAATGTTAAAAATAATGGTACGAGGTCTATGATAGATCAGTATAAACATGGACGAGGTGAAAAAAGCGGCCCCGGTCGTTATCATTTCCTAGCTTCGTCCCTGGATACAAGACTAGTTGGGTACAAAGCCTTACCTTTTTTGTATCAATAATTCAATATGTCTATTTGACTCACATAATGGCCTACACAATCGCATATAGAAAATATAAATTGCTTCTCCTTAATTGCTTGTGTAAAAGACTCTATACCATCTTATACGATACAAATATTGAATAGAACATTATTTATCTTGTATTCAAGACAAAATACTCCGCCTATGAAAAGTCTATTGGAATATAAAACTGTTTTAATAACTGAAACTATTCCAATAGAACTATGAAGTAAGTAAAGGCCAAAAATAGAAAAATTCCCATATTTTTGAAGATGAAGGAAGAGGAACAAAAATAAATAGGAACGTCCGTAATGTGCGCCACAATGCAACGATTAAGGTAACATAACAGTCGTCCATTGGACTTGATCAATCCTTTGAAAACTACAGAGATAAATAAGTAAATAAATACCCCTCCTTTTCTATCGCATCTTTCTTCATTTCTCTCTCTTCCCATATTTCTTCTTCCCATTTTCCTCATATTTTAATTATATAATTAATTAATTAATCAATCTAATCAGTTCTCTTAACAATGGCGGACGAAAAGGAGAGAGAGACTCATGTTTATCTTGCTAAACTTGCTGAACAAGCTGAACGTTATGAAGGTACAATAATCCTCCATTTTGCATCTATGCTTATTTTCCCATCAATTTACAAAATTTGATATATCTGGTAGTATTAATGGTGAGAATTGTTATAATTCATGCTTGGAAACTCATGATAAATTTTATAATCTTATACGCCAGGTGGATGTCATTTGAACTCCTGACATTCTGGTCACGTTAGATACTTAAAAAAATACGCATGTCATCGCTACCTTATACTGAAATATTACATTTGAGAATACGATGTTGGTCTCCCTTTAGACGGCCCATTTTCGTTTAAAATAATAACACAAGGTTTAAATACGCTTTAACAGCCATATTTGACCACTTTTGAAAAACAAAAACTAACATATGGTGTAACTAGCTACACCATTTTGGTTGTATTAGTCACAAAAACCCCATCTCATTATTAAGACGAAAATGGCCTCTGAGACAATAACTTGCTGAGAAGACAAGTCTACCAAGTTTTAAACTTGGCTTTGCTTTCATATTATATATTTGTTTTAAAGCTCGTACGATGTACAAGATAAGAGCTTAATTATTTAAAAATAAAGCTATAAATATACTCCTTCCATTCAACTCCATAGTGTATCTATTTCTTTCCGGCTCATTCAACTTTACATTGCACCTTTCCTTATTGTTTCGTTTTATGACAATAGTGTCCTCGTTGGGATTGTAAAGTTAAACAAAATACCACTACTATACTACTATAATATTATTTTCACTATTATAAATCAAAAGTTTATCTTTCCCTCAATGTGAAATTATAATGTAATAAGAAAAAAGTAAAATAAATTTTCATACATATACGTACTCGCATTTATAATATTAACCTTAACATATTCCTTGTATTTTATAACTTTCAGCATACCATTATAGACGAATTTATTTATAAAAAAAATATTGTTATGCTAATTTGTTTTTATTTAACTGAACCATTTTTATTTATATGTAATAAAAAATTGCAACATTAACTTATTACCTTGAATTAATATTATTAATAGAAGAAAGGCAAAATTCAAGAATTGATGTTATTAATAAACTAAATCAACAATTTAACAAATAAACTAATTTGGCAAAATTATATTTTTCTATTTTGAGCCTAAAAGCACTCGATTTGGAAACTCAGTGAAAGAGGAAAAATTATATGTTTTAGGCTTTTTGTGGATCAGCTTTTTCAACAATTCTGCGTGTATTTTTCAAATAACAATATCTACTCATATTTTAGCATATAATATAATTTTTTCAGCCAAAATAAAGATAACTAAGTTAAATTTAAAATTGTCCTACTCTTGTACATAAAAACATATAAAGGAAGTATAATACTAAGAAATCGACTATGAAAATTCGAGATTTTGAGTGTATTACATAGATTCACTGATTCAATCACAACGTTATATGTTTATTATATAATGCTTTAGGTTTGCATTGAAACATTATTGTAATAAAAGTACTTTAGCTTTTTTTAAAAAATAAAATATTGTACATACACTCTCTGTTTTAATATCAAATTCAACAAATCTTCACCTTGGTCTTCAACATACCATTATAGTTGATCTTAATAATTCATTTATTTGTAATGTTATACGATCTTTTATTACTTAATTGAACTATTTGTATTTATATATGACAAAGAGTTTCAATATTAACTTACCCTTCTAATTCTATGCCTATATATGAAAATTGATAATTAATTAAAGATAATAAAATTGTATGATAGGGCTTAATCTGATTTTAGGATAATAGATACGAAGAAAAAAGTATAATATGAATTCTAACATTTTTATTTGTGAAAATGATGAGAAAATAACTTTTGTCCAAAAAAAGATTATAGAAAAATAACGTAGTGGGATGATTAGGTTGTGATTTACATAAACATGTAGTTTGAAAAAATTATTATAAAATCGAGTTTTTCAAAAGAAAAAAACTAAATAACTTGTATGTAAAGGGAATATGTAACTAAACTATTTTACAAATATTAGAACAAAAAAATTAAAAAGTAATTTATTTAATTTTCACATCCTAATACATTATAATATAACATATTCTCAACAATATAATAGTAAATAATAATAAAAAAATGTATACTCAAGTGAAAACAATTTTTGTTATGAATGAAAATATGTAAGTTTCGAAATGTGTTGCATTATATATTTGGTAGATTGCATGATATTTAAAGAATTCTTGTATGTAAGTTGTGATATTAAAATATTACATATTATCTATTCTATAATTTTGAAAGATCTTATAATATACTTTCCAAAAATCTAAAAAGATGACGTGGATGCTCTAATATCGCTCGAAAATATATAATCCGGAAACCAAGGGAGGGTAAGGGACTGACATAAATTTATAAAATTTTATATACTATATATTTTGGTGTATAAAGATGTTAATTATTATCATATAATAAATATTATATAGGTAGGTTGAGTTTTGGAAACTATAAAATAATAATCGATGTAAGTTTAGGAAAATAGGTAAATTAAGAAGAATAATTAGATTATAACAGTTCACCTTAAATTAGATTGTATAAATAATTAGGTAACTACCCAATTTAGGGAAATTTATTTATCTATTTATATAAATATATTAGTTAAATAAAATTAATGGAATTAGTGAATTTAACTGTAAAAATAACGGGAGTATTGAAAGTAACAATAATTACCGCGAGAGTGGTGAAATAATAGTATTATCATGAGATGCAATGAAAGTTATAAAAATTAATAGCGAGAGTAGTGAATGTTGTGTTTTATAATTTGGTTGATAAATTTTACATCTATATCATAGAAACAGGAGTAATCATGCATATTAATAATAATAACCGAGCGAATAGTAAAAGTAATAGTATTAAATGAGGATATAGTAAAAGTAACAATATTAACAACGAAAGTAACGACTGTATCTCATAATTTTTTTTGATAAATTTTACATTTATATCATAGAATAATATATTACAAATGGTAAATGAATGAATTAGGCAAGTATAACGCAATTATGTAACTCTATTTCATAAAAACAAAATTTAAATGATAAATAGAGGTTGCTCGGACAAAGTCGGACACCAAACCTAGTAAATATAAGTAACATCCTTAACCAAAAGCCTAAGCTTATGATTTTAACCCAAAAATTAGTTCTTAATTATACCTAAAGAAAATAGTTTGTTCAAAATGAAATTAAAATCTTGAGAAATGTTAAATTTTAGTTTTATATATCATCATTATGATTGACTTTGTATTTATTGATGAATGGTGGATGATAGATGATGATTATTTCCAGTTAAATGTGATTTATGTGATCAAGCAACTTTTATGTAAGAAAATACAGTCAAAGGAATAATTTGTGTCAACCATTTGTTTACGCCATATTTTCCACGTGAGGACTATTTTATCAAAAGTAAATAAAAGGAATAGGTGGGAGGGAGTAGTTTTTTATTCGAAAACATGATTGAAAATAATGTATAATCAATCTATGGATGAAAATGTGATGGTTAATATTTTAATGACGAAGATCATAGGCGATGCTTGTAAAGGTAAACAATTAGGCCCTGTTCTTTTGGACTTAATTTCAGTTCTTATAAGTTCAGTTCACTTCACTTCAGCTCCAATAAGTTCAGTTCAGTTCAGTTCAGCTCTATTAAGTTCAGTTCAGTTCAGTTCAGTTCAGTTCAGTTCAGATAAGTTCAGTTCAGTTCAGTTCAACTTACTTTATTTCAACATTATTATTATTATTATTATTACTATTATCATTGTTATTATTATATTAATTGATTTGTTATTATTATATTAATATATTTTTTAAAATTTATTATATTTCTATTACTTATTATTATAATTTTTATTTTTATTATTATATTTATATTTAATATATTTATTTATTAGTATATTATTACGATTAATTAATGGAAATGTTAGTATTACTAACATTTATTATTATTATTATTATTATTTTATATTATATTTAATATTTTATTAATATATTCACTATATTATTATTATTATTATTATTATTATTATTATTATTCTTATTTACTATTATTAGTATTTATATCATTTATATTATTATATTATACTTATATTATTAATTCTTTAGATACTTTTGTTAATATATTTATTACTATATTATATAATTACTAATAGTGTTATCATTTATATTAATATTTTATAATAATATTATTATATTTTATTAATATAGTATTATACTAATGTTCAATATATTATTATTATCATTTATAATATTATATTATTAAATTATACTTATCATATTAATTTAATTACTATTTTTAATTTATTTATTATTATATTATATTATTATTAATAATTAGATAAGTAATATTAATATTTTACTATATTTATTATTATTATATTATTATTATATTACTATTTTATTTTTATATATCTTAATATATTATTATTATATTATATTAGTATAATATTATTATTACTAATGATTAATATTATTATAATATTTACGGTTTTTCTAACGCGTGCTCTAAGGGCACACATTAAGAGTACAAATAAAGAAAGAATCAAAGGATATTTGATTAAATATGGTAAAAATGAATTGATACTTACATTTTTCATGTTAAATTCCTTTGATTCTTTCTTTATTTGTACTCTTAATGTGTGTTGTTGAGTTTATGGATCCGGTACTCAAGAGGGGGACGGGGGTGAATTGAGTACTCTTTTGAAAACTTTAAACAAACAACTCGAAATTTATCTGTTACGAATCAGCACTCAGGCAAATTAAACAGTTCAGCGCACTGTTTAAACAATGAAGATTGTGCAGTACTGATTCGAACAGATTCGTAAATGAATAGAAATATAAGAAAACAATATAACGATCAAACAACAATAAGAATGCAATAAGGGAATCGTTTGTAGTCTTATGAAAGCAATCGTGATGGATAAACACAATAGACTATAGGTCGAGTCTTTGTGTTTGCGGAAGGCTTGCACGATTATAAAAAGCAATAAACGAAATAAAGCAAATTAAAGAGAAACAAAACACAAGCGATTTTTAAGTGGTTCGACCTACACTCTTTAGGTCTACGTCCACTATCTCTCTTATTAATGTTTCTTTAATAATCAACCCCGACTACAAAGAAACCCCCACAACCTACTCCGGTTGTGCGACTCGAGTACAAAACCCTTGTACCCCAACACCCCACAACTAACTCTAGTTGTGTAGACTCGAGTGTTAAATTCTTAGCACCCCAAAGCTCTCTCTTTAGATATGAAATATTACAATCAAATGTGTCTCTTTTACAATGTCTTCATATAAGACTAATAGAGACGAAATTGAATTCCTTATAGCAAGAGAATCGAGCAATACAGAACAGAGTTGCAAATTAAACAGTCTCACGAACTGTTCGATATATAGACAGACACCTTTTCAGAAAATATTTGCAAAATGAATTTAAAAGTTTAAAACCTAAAAACCTAATTTTGCAAAAACGTTAAAGCACATGAAAAGGGTACTTATTTCTGAATAATAGTGTTGTATATATAGGAGAAGTCTTAGTATCTAAATCTCTTAAAATAAAGCAAGAAGATAATATATTGAGAAGATAATCCTAGAATATTTTAAGATAATAAAAAGATATTTTGCCTTATTCTCCAAGCAACAATAATTCCCAAAATCAAATCAAATTTGTTTGTCAATTATCTTATTCATAAAATAGGGAAGTTATTAATTTGCTGAAAGATTTCAAAATAACATTGTTTAGAAATATGTTTTCGAAATCATAATCAAAATTTGTTCAAAGAATTATTTCAGGCGCGTCCATAAACCAGATCAGAATTAAACAGTTCAGAGGACTGTTCAATTCTTGCTCAGTAATATATTTGCTCGTTCTCTTACTTTTACAACACGCATGACACTAAACAACGACACACTTCTCTTCAAGCTTCATGTCTTCATTAAATATCCTTTGAACCTATACATACTTGAGAACACATACATTAGTAGCACAAGGAAAACATTATACGAAATACTTGTCATCATCAAAAGAACATATCTCAACAATTTCCCCCTTTTTGATGATGGCAAGTCTTTCAAATTATGTTCCCCCTCAAAATATGATTTCTCTTAAATGACCTTGAATATAATGAAGCTTGAAAGTAATGACCAAGTAGAAGAGAATAACAAATGTCAAGAGTTACTTAAACCGCTAACCAACTTAATGTAACTAAACACATTTCAAAGACGATATGATAGTATTAGTCTTGACAAGGTCTAATAGCAAGCAATTAACAACAAACATATATATTCTTCCCCCTCTTGACATCATCGAAAAGGGAAATAACATTAAAAGACTAGAATTGTATAAACACAAACAAGATTACTCCAGATTTCAAGTATGTGATGCTAAACATAATAAAGTCATCATATTGAATACCACCACAATATGTAAATAAAAAGTTTCAAGTGTCACAAAAAGGTTAGATCAAATGCGGAGTTAGTTTTGTAGGGTTAGAGAGGGTTTTGGTTTATGTGGCTAGGTTTGAATTGACTTCGAATAAAAGTATAGAAAGTACTTGAGATTTCAAAACTTCGTGCATGAAAATTGTAACAAAGGAAAATAAGATACATGAATATGGAGTTTTGAGAAACATGAAAAACATAAAAGATTTGGAATGAATAAGGAATAAATCATTACATATTGCTCATATTTCTTCTTCCTTTTTTTTTTTTCGATCTTTTTTTTTTTTTCGATCTTCCTTTTTTTTGTTCGATCTTCTTTTTTTTTCGATCTTTTTTTTTCTTTCTTTTGTTTTGCACCTTTCACTTTTTTTTTCGATTTTGAGCACTTTCTCATTCCTTAGAAATATTTCCAATGTGATCACAATTCATCCAACTTTATAGCATCATCAAAACTCCCGATAAAAGTCTAAAATGAAAACATGTGAAAATATCATTATTTTCTTAAATATGACACGAATAAAAGAAACTCAAGACAATATACTCAAATCAAAATCAATTAGGTGAAGGTATAAATTAGTTTTGGGTTGTAGGTTAAAATGGTTAGGCAAATTGATTTGGTGCTTCCTATCTATTGTAGATAGGTTTAGGTAAGGCAAGGCTTGGGGTTCTGGTTTCTGAACTGAACAGTGCTGAGGACTGTCCAGTTTAGGTTCAACAAGGTTTCTAGTTTGAGAAAGTTAAGTTAAGAAGGGATGAAGTCAAATTAAGGGGTTATTTTTTGTAAGAAGATTGAATGACACTTTCAACAATTTAAAACATATCATGATTTAATTCAATAATCAACCATCTCATGTTGGCTATGTACTTGGCACACGGACTATCATGTTTTAGTAAATACGCACACGGTCAATATGAAAATTCCCTCAACTAATCAATCTTTGAAGAAAGCACATCATATGCAAGTGTCAAATGCAATTTACTAGACTAAGTTTCAACCAATTTTTCTCAAACCGTTCTCTAG
Organism: Heliosperma pusillum; assembly: GCA_022085475.1. Taxonomy (NCBI): domain Eukaryota; kingdom Viridiplantae; phylum Streptophyta; class Magnoliopsida; order Caryophyllales; family Caryophyllaceae; genus Heliosperma; species Heliosperma pusillum. The sequence goes on along the minus strand of JAIUZE010075130.1, from coordinate 11,759 downwards.
AAAGTAGTTAAGTAAAAATAGCTAGTTGATCATTAGTCTTACCAAGCTCTAGACAAATTTTACTCTTTTCAACTTGACCAAACAAAAGTGATGAACAAATACTTGCGTGTTTAGCTTTAGAATGTTGATCAATGGGATAATTGGAAGTAGTAATTAAAAAAACATAAATGATATGCGCACACAAATAACCACGAATTAATCCCATATGGAGAATTTACCAATAAACCATCATCGTTATTCTCCTTTCCTTCAAGCCTTTCTCCTGATAGAACAGTTTAACGAACTGTTCTGTTCCCCCTGAACTTGAGGTCACCTCTATCAAAACAGTTCAGTGAACTGTTTAACATGCTTCTGGTTTTTTTTCCATCAAGTCCTCGTAGGCTCTCCCTTGTTCTTCTTCATCTGTACACATGCTTAATGATGTTAGATATATCTTTATAACCAAGATGAAGAATACATCATAATAGGTAGTAAACCAATCAAGAGCTTAAGAATATACATATCAACTACCAATTATACTTCTCAAGATGTTTGCTTAACATTAAGATCAAGAGTTGAGAAGTTCTTACCATTCTTTCTTAAAGTGTGAATAAACTTGAAACACCTTACCAATTTATGTATCACACCTCAATTTTTTAGGCTCTATGTGAGAGGTCAAAAATATCATCTCATATGCACCTTGAGCAACGAAAGTTATTTTGATAAACGCATGTTGCTCCCTCTCACTTTAGCCTGCAAAACAATCAATCTTTGGACTTTGGTACCCAAAAAATTTTGGGTCCTTTTTGGTTAGTCACTGTAGCTATCAAGTCCTTTCTAATCCATATCTTTTTAACCAACTTGTGACCTTGTTTACAATCAAACTTTTTCTTGTCACAAGGGTTACATGTATGACCATAATTTCGGCATTTGAAACACTTCTCATAATCGGTATTCAAATTACAAGAAGGATGTGATACACATGCCATATTTTTGTGAGTCTTCTCTTGAGATACTTTTAATGATGGAGCCATATGTAGGATCTAAACTCTTAGGTGTTAGCCTTTCAAGAGCACGAGGCTCTGATACCAATTGTTGAGTTTATGGATCCGGTACTCAAGAGGGGGAGGGGGTGAATTGAGTACTCTTTTTAAAACTTTAAACAAACAACTCGAAATTTTTCTGTTACGAATCAGCACTCAGGCAAATTAAACAGTTCAGCGCACTGTTTAAACAATGAAGATTGTGCAGTACTGATTCGAACAGATTCGTGAATGAATCGAAATATAAGAAAACAATATAACGATCAAACAACAATAAGAATGCAATAAGGGAATCGTTTGTAGTCTTATGAAAGCAATCGTGATGGATAAACACAATAGACTATAGGTCGAGTCTTTGTGTTTGCGGAAGGCTTGCACGATTATAAAAAGCAATAAACGAAATAAAGCAAATTAAAGAGAAACAAAACACAAGCGATTTTTAAGTGGTTCGACCTACACTCTTTAGGTCTACGTCCACTATCTCTCTTATTAATGTTTCTTTAATAATCAACCCCGACTACAAAGAAACCCCCACAACCTACTCCGGTTGTGCGACTCGAGTACAAAACCCTTGTACCCCAACACCCCACAACTAACTCTAGTTGTGTAGACTCGAGTGCTAAACTCTTAGCACCCCAAAGCTCTCTCTTTAGATATGAAATATTACAATCAAATGTGTCTCTTTTACAATGTCTTCATATAAGACTAATAGAGACGAAATTGAATTCCTTATAGCAAGAGAATCGAGCAATACAGAACAGAGTTGCAAATTAAACAGTCTCACGAACTGTTCGATATATAGACAGACACCTTTTCAGAAAATATTTGCAAAATGAATTTAAAAGTTTAAAACCTAAAAACCTAATTTTGCAAAAACGTTAAAGCACATGAAAAGGGTACTTACTTCTGAATAATAGTGTTGTATATATAGGAGAAGTCTTAGTATCTAAATCTCTTAAAATAAAGCAAGAAGATAATATATTGAGAAGATAATCCTAGAATATTTTAAGATAATAAAAAGATATTTTGCCTTATTCTCCAAGCAACAATAATTCCCAAAATCAAATCAAATTTGTTTGTCAATTATCTTATTCATAAAATAGGGAAGTTATTAATTTGCTGAAAGATTTCAAAATAACATTGTTTAGAAATATGTTTTCGAAATCATAATCAAAATTTGTTCAAAGAATTATTTCAGGCGCGTCCATAAACCAGATCAGAATTAAACAGTTCAGAGGACTGTTCAATTCTTGCTCAGTAATATATTTGCTCGTTCTCTTACTTTTACAACACGCATGACACTAAACAACGACACACTTCTCTTCAAGCTTCATGTCTTCATTAAATATCCTTTGAACCTATACATACTTGAGAACACATACATTAGTAGCACAAGGAAAACATTATACGAAATACTTGTCATCATCAAAAGAACATATCTCAACATGTGCCCTTAGGGCACACGTTAGAAAAACCGCCGTAATATTTATTATTGTATTATTATTGTCATAATTGTTTTATTAGTTCAGTTCAGTTCAGGTGCATTAAGTTCAGTTCAGTTCAGTTCAGCTCCAATAAGTTAAGTTCAGTTCAGTTCAGTTCAGTTCAGACGAGTTCAGTTAGAAAATTAAGTGATGTTGTTTTTGATGATATATGTTTGAATGTGTGCAGAAATGGTTGAGTGTATGAAAAAAGTTGCAAAACTAGATGTTGAGTTGACAGTGGAAGAAAGAAATCTCCTATCTGTGGGCTATAAAAATGTGATTGGTGCTCGTAGAGCCTCTTGGCGTATAATGTCTTCAATTGAGCAGAAAGAAGAAACCAAAGGAAATGAGAACAATGTTAAGCTCATCAAGGATTATCGTCAGAAGGTAGAGGATGAGCTAACTAAGATATGTGAGGATATCTTGGCTATTATTGATGCACATCTGGTTCCTCATTCTACTAATGGCGAAGCCACTGTTTTCTACCACAAGATGTAAGTAGAAAATATAACAATTTCAAAGTTCTTTCTGTTTGATCTGATATGTTATTTCTAGTGCCTCTTCTTAGACCAACATCATAGATCCCAATTTATTCTAATTAAAATACTCCTCGTAAAAAGTAATTACAAAAAATCAGCCAAGAATGGCCGGCCGGCTTCACTGAAGGAGCACCAATCACATTTTTAGTGCATTGCGGCCTCATTTATAGCGCAATTACCAAAATTCAGAGCATTAATAAGTCTATGGCGTCTGATGAACTGCAGGAAGGGTGACTACTACCGGTATCTAGCTGAATTTAAGACTGATCATGAAAGGAAGGAAGCTTCCGAACAGTCACTTAAGGGATATGAGGCATGTTGATTCCTTTTATATACCTAATTATCTAAATAAATTTACTTTTGTATTATTTTTTATTTTTATTATTTTGGTGTTTTACTGTGTTGATATGTTATCTAGGCCGCCTCTGCAGCAGCTAACACTGATCTCCCTTCAACCCATCCAATTCGTCTTGGCCTAGCCCTCAATTACTCTGTATTTTACTATGAGATCATGAATTCTCCTGAAAGGTACACACACCAACTCCACCTTCTCAGCCGTAGAACGTCTGCTTATGAGACAATGACAACAAAAATAGCAGTTGAGCCTAGGACCATAGGATAACTAGAATAACCTCAATTCTCATTGAATTACAAACTAATTCACACACATTTCTTATATGTATTACGACTTATTATGCTTATGGCTTAAAATATCAGTATAACAATGTAAAAGCGCGTATTATGTATTCCTAACGGAGCATACTATGAGTTAGGTAATCATAAACTCCTCAATCCTAAATGCTTTAGTGTTGGCTAATGTGAAACATCCTCTGCAGTCATCAATGAACACTAAATCAAATAAAATTAGAAAAACAAAAATAGCATTGGAAAACGGAAATAATAATACTCGTAGTATCAAAACTTAATGTTTGTATATGCGACAGTTGTACGTTAATCTTTGGATTGTATCAATGTATTGCAGGGCCTGCCATTTAGCTAAGCAAGCATTTGATGAAGCCATTGCAGAATTGGATACATTGAGTGAAGAGTCTTACAAGGATTCCACCCTCATTATGCAACTTTTGAGAGACAACCTCACTCTCTGGACTTCCGACTTGCCTGAAGATGGAGGTATTATTTTCCTACGTGCTGCAATATTAATAACAATCGTTAATTGTCCTGTTATTCCAAAATTATGTATTCCCTCACGATCCCATGTCCGACAATTGACATCTGCTGAGCCTGAGGATGCAGGTAGCTTATTTTAAACATGAAAAGATTCTTCAGAAAATCTGGGTCAAAAGTGTTGGACAATAGCGTAAACACATTACACATGTAACTCCACAGAGCGTTGTGAAACATATTTAGGAATAATGGCAACATACCAAGATCATTTAAAAATATAAAACAGCTCAAAACTATCCTCATATTCTTGAATTTACTGCTCTATTAAATCGTCAGTGCTGGCAGATTCTTCGGTTTGATCCTAGTACGAGTAACATAGCCACATAGGATAACCGCTAACTATGAGAAACAATTTTAACCAACGTAATACTTGTTACAAATATCACTACACACCTGTAACTTGGCATAGGATTCTGACGCGTAATATGGTATCACCAGGTGAAGAAAATGTCAAACCAGATGGATCCAAACCAGCAGAACCGAAAGCAAGCAGTTGACTTATGGTGGTCGTTAAATAATGTTGCCTTTCAAAGATTGATTTTTCTAACATTCTTACTATACTTTCAGGTGCAGTAGTAATTCCTTAATTAAGCCCATGGGTCACACTTTTAAGCAGACATCAGTTCACCTAAACCCCCTCCATCTGCAGTTTTTCTTGGTGTTTATTAAGTAATTTAAAATAGTATTTGTAATCTTTCATAGTTGCAATTTTATATCTTTTATATTGCAATTGCGATGGTTATTCTTTCTTTCTTGTTGAGTAATTTCATATCCATTTATTAGAGTTTTTTAAAAAAAATGGGGCTCATAATCAAAGAAGTTAATAAAATGGGTGTTTTTCTAACGTTATTACTCAAAATGGGTCCACGTCAGCCCGAAGCTAGTTTTGGACCAAAGTCGCTCTCCCGTTAAGCGACTTAGTGCCAATATACACTATTTGAAAAAGAAAAAATAATAATAATTTGTGGTCGCTCCCCCGGACAGCGACTTGTTACAGTGATTTTTTTTTTTTTTTGCAATTTTACTCTTCAAAATCAATCCAAGTCGCTCTCCGGCTGAGCGACTTTGTCCCAAACTCAGTTATTTTATATATTTTTCTACTTATTTACAAGTTGCTAAAGTCGCTGAGGAGGAGAGCGATTTTACCTCAAGTCGTCCTCCGGCTGAGCGACTTTAAACCTTGATCCAGCTTCGTTAAAACCGATCCTACGTGGACCCATTTTTGATAATTAGTTTGAAAAAAAACCCACTTTGCTAAATAATAGGTTGTTAAACCCTATTTTTGAAAAAAAAACTCCATTTATTACTTCCTCAGAATTCTTGTTCTGATATCTGTGTAATTGTCATAGAAATGGGTGAGACCGTAGGATTTTACATGGTCACTGATTGAATCAAATCGGCTCAATTGGTTCCGATTTTAGTAGTTGGACATTTTAGAACGAATAATGAATTGTTAATACCAATAGTAAAAAAGAGACTTTATTGGATTTTTAATATTGTGTCGTGGTATCGATCATCGACTTAGAAGCCATTTCCGACACGATAATTGAGTTAGCGAATAGCGAATATTGAATACCACTAGCCCTAATGGCTAACAACAATAATGGTTATAAACATGTTTCAAATTTGATTAAGATCAAATTGGTTATAAACTTGTTTAAACACTTAAAAGTAAATATTATACTCAAAATAAATAGAGTAACAAAAAATAGTGTTAAATTTCCAAAAATAAATTATAAATCAAAATTAATAACAATACTCAGTTTTGGAAATAGAAAAATGCCTACTCAAGTTGACGTTTTATATGGTGTATTACTTTTAATTGTTGTGAAAAAGTTATTGTCAACTTGTTCCGTACATTGGAAAGGATACAGTAAATTCTTATGGGAATTCTTCAACTGAAAAAATATTATCTTGATAAAAGGAAAACTTGTAAAACAGAGGGAATAAATATAGTTGCCCAAAACAATGAGAATTAATGGGCAGAAATTAATGTGATGGAAATAATTTAGAGCTTATTGGCTTAAATACTATTGAAATTGTGAGATTGAATGAAAGAGCTAGAATGCTCTCATTTTATTCCCATATTGTGCCACATAGCATGTTTTACAAGTTTCTTTTATAGATATAATGAATAATGATATATACCCCAATTAGAAAACAAAGAAATTTCGACCCAATTAAATTTGAAGCATGTTATTTCCACGTACAAAATATTAAATCCTACACACTTTTACGCCTTTTTCAAACTTTACTTCTATACTTTCAAGCACACAAATAACCCCTTAAAATGGAGATAGAAGACTCTATGTAATTGCTTCCACCTACCGTTCCACCCGTCGTCTTACCAGCCACACCAAAACCTGACCGGCGAAGGAGATCGAGTCTTCAGCGACCGTGTGATGTTTTGGGTCAAAGGCCTCGCGAATGATAAGAGGAGAAAGAGGATCGGTAGGAGATTTTGGTCGTTGGATCGATGAATGGCTAGGGGAGAGGATGTGGTTTATAACGCGAGAGGTTGGTCGACGATGTAGGGTGGTGGTCAGGGATATGAGATAGGTGGTTGGGGTAAGGGAATGGGTGGTCAGGGATTGTCAGGCGGATGAGTGTATTATTTTTAATTTTTTTTTTATGAGGTGATGATGACGATGACGCGAACCCACATTCCCGTGACAAATACGAGAACCTTTCTTAATTACTAGTGTAGATCCCGTGTAAATGCACGGTATTTTAAATCTTCGTTTAAAGAATTTTAGTTCTTAATTGGGGGTAATATTGCCTGAGACAATTTTAAAATATAAAACTGTCTTTTCCTTAAAGACGGTTCCAATATGTAAATGACAACTCATTTATTTGCCTTAAATAAATAGTTATTTTAATAATGATTCATCTAACCCTATAATTTGTGTTAAAAATTGTTGTATTTCAATTCATTGCAATTCGTCATATCTAACTTGCGTAAGACCTTACAAATTAAACAAATTTTATATATAAAACCTAAAAAAAAGTCAACTTGTCATTTAATGGATCAAAAACTTATTTTAATAAGTCCGTGATATCCTACTTTTATGTATATAACTTAATACCTTATAACAAAATGATCGAAAAATGCAAAGTAATTAAAGCAAATAGATTAGCCTTTTTCCACTTGAAGATATTTTGATGGAGAGTATTTGTGATAACAAAAAATAATTGGAAATAAATGGTAATACTACTAAATATATTGTATAAGAATATATTCTATTGAAAGAATATATTCTATTGAAGGAATCTAATGGTGATAGAAACACTTATGGATCTAATTTGTATATAATGTATTTATAGAATGATTATAGCTAATAAACGCCCAAACCCAAGCTGTGAAATCCGGATTGTGGGATTTTTTTTCCGAGTTCTTCATCCCACCATGGTGGGATTTGGGGGGAAAAAACTTTCCCCCATTGTTGGACGTGTGATTTGAACGTCCAACCATGGGGGATTTTTTTCCCCCAAAATCCCACCATGGTTGGACGAAAAATCTGGACGTCCAACCATGGTTGGACGAAAATTCTGGACGTCCAACCATGGTTGGACGTGTGAAATTTTCGTCCAACCATGGTTGGACGTCCATATTTTTCGTCCAACCATGGTTGGACGAAAAAACTGGAAATCCACCATGGTTGGACATCCAGAATTTTCGTCCAACCAAGGTTGGATTTCCAGTTTTTTCATCCCACCGTGGTGGGATTTCCACTGAAAAAAACTCGCCCATGGTTTGAATTTTTTGATTAAAAGTCCGTCCATGGTTTCTTTGAAATATTTTTATATATTTGTTAATTAAGTTGATTAAATTAATTTGTTCGATGATAATATGTTTTAGGAATATTATTAACGCTTATTTGAATGTTCTAAATTATCTAATGCAGATGGAAGATCGAGGAAAGAGCGTTATGGTTCCCGATGATCGTACGTTGAACCGTAGAGTCACGGCTTTAAAACGTCGTATTTTTTTTCGGTGTAGATCTAATCCCGTTAGTAGCGGTATTTCTGAGAGGGAGATGTCAGAGGAGGTAGGAGGTAGTGTTCCTCTGGTTATGTTGATGGGTTAGGGAAGATGAAGGTGTCGGCTGATGTTGTTAGGAGGTTTCAGTTGACTGGGTTGAATGGTTTGACGATGTGTTGTACGACGGCTTTGGATGAGAACCTTCTGAGCGCTTTTATAGAGAGGTGGCAGCCGGATACGAACACATTTCATATGCCGTTCGGGGAGATCACCATTACGCTTCACGATGTGGAGGAGATTCTTGGGATTCGGCCTCTTGGTTCGAGGGTGTTTGTCCGGGGTACGTGTGTTGCAGGTTCTTCGAGGGAGGAGATGGGTTTGAAGATGGATGTGGCACGGTATTTTGGCATACTTCTCGACGAGGTGGCACCACCGTTATATAAGGGTGGTGGCTTGTTGGTGTCGTCTTTGAGGGCCCATGTCACGAAAGGGAACGAGCATGACTCCCTCCGTGTTTATCTGTTGTTGTTGTTGGGACAGACTTTGTTTGTGGACAAGTCTGGGGATAGGATGTCAGCTCAGTTGTTACCCTTGCTTGATGATCTCGAGCAGGTTGGTGACTATGTTTGGGGTGCGGCTTGTTTGGCTTATTTGTACCGGCAGCTAGGCATGGCATCGCAACAAAATATTTGTGGTTGTTATTATTGGCTGTTTATTTAGTTTTATTGGTGACGAGGACATAGGTTGTTGATGGACTAAAGTTACACACTCAATGGACTAAAGTTACACTTTCAAAGAACAAAAGTTACACCCTCAATGGACTAAAGTTACACTCCAATGAACAAAAGTTACCCTCTCAATATACTAAAGTTACATTCTGAAAAGACTAGAGTTAAACTTTAAATTGGTTAAAATTTCAAAATTTCAAAATAAGATGCTCTAAAATTACTTTGTAAAATAAAATTACATAATTGAGGATTAAAGTTACACTTTTAAAAGGCTAAAGTTACACTTTAAAAATATGAAAAAATGTCAAGAACTTGTCTTGAAATCATTTTTTAGTATAAGGCTACACATTTTTGGGTAAAGGTTACACTCTAAAAATACAGAATACGCCAAGAACTCATATTAAACTCACTTTGTATTATAAAGTTACACTCTTTTGGATTAAAGTTACACTTGCAAAAGGTTAAAGTTACACTCTAAAAATACGTAAAATGTCAAAAACTTTCCTTAAAACTACTTTTTACTATAAAGCTACACTATTTTGGATTAAAGTTACATTTCTAAAAGGCTAAAGTTACAACCTAAAAATATGTAAAATGTCAAAAACTTGTCTTAAAATTATTTTTTAGTATCAAATTATATTATTTGGATTAAAGTTACACTTGTAAAAGGTTAAAGTTACACTCTAAAAATAAGTAAAATGTCAAAAACTAGGCGTAAAATAACTTTTTAGTATAAAGTTACACTTTTTTTTGATTAAAGTTACACTCGTAAAAGATGAAAGTTACACTTGTAAAACTGTACACTCGTAGAATAACAAAATTTATACTTGAAAACAAAAGTCTCACCCTAAAATGCTAAAATGTCATCAACTTTAAGTTAGAGAGAGAAAGACAATTAATTAGTGGTTAAGGAATAGATTAGTGTATTGATTACTTTTTGCTTCTAATCTCATCCATCCATATTGAAGGATCTAAAGGCTCATAGGAGGACTTATGGACTCAAAAGATATAAGGGACTCATTTGAACCTTTCTTTCTATATATATATATATATATATATATATATATACTCCCTCCGATCCAGACCAATGGTAAAACTTACCTAAAACGGACGATCCACACCAATGGTAACATACCTTATTTGGCCCACTACATTACCAAGTTATCCTTATACCCATTTGATATTTACACAAAATGCCATTGCAGGGTCCACCTATCAACCCCACAAATAAACCCACAATTACATGGCCCACCTACCTTTTCCTTTTTTACCCCTCATTTTTCCACTTTTTCTTAAATACTCCAATTTTCCCCATGTTACCATTTGTGTGGATCGGAGGGAGTATATATATAGAGGCAAGATCCGGTGAGTCCACCTAAATATTTGAGTCCGTGAGTACAGTAATACAATATCACTGGTTATACTAAACAGTATCACGAAAAAAAAAAAACAACACAAAAGGGTTAAAACTATTTTATGTCATACTACTCGCCATTGACGACGACCACCTACCCACCAATAACGACGACATATTTATGCACCTAGATGAGACAAACAAACATTTATCCGGCACCGTCGTCACCAATTATTTATCTCATGTTTTATTTTAAATCTTCATATTTCTCCACCCATACAAATTACTCTTACTCGGAGCTCACACCACCCCCAATCACGACAAAAATTTTCATTGTCGTAGTTAAATTAGGGGTGTCGTCGTCGGCTATACAGAAAAATGTCGGAGGCAAAAATGTTTAGTAGAGAGGAAATATGATAAAAGAAGTTGTAGACAATAAACTTCAGTGAAACACACTTATTAGTGACTTTACGGCATGAAAGGGCGAGATAATGATGACTTTGTCGGAGCTTCGATAGTGTAATCAATTGGAGTGAAAAAAAGTATGAGAAAAAAAAGTTACTAATAGTGCGCGAAAAAGTGGTACAGTGGTGTGATATTGTACAGTATATTCTGTGATACTGTTTAGTATAACTTGTGATATTGTATCCTGGACTCACGGACTCAAAAAGATAGGGTGAACTCACATGATCCTAATTCTATATATATCACATGCTCATGTGAGTCCACCCTATCTTTTTCAATCCGTGAGTCCAGGATACAATATCACAAGTTATACTAAACAGTATCACGGGTTATACTAAACAATATCACACCACTGAACATAAATTTCGCCCACTATTACTAACGTTTTTTTCGCATACTTTTTTTACACCAATTGATTCTGGTATCGAAACTCCAACAAACACCATCATTCTCTCGCCCTTGCATGCCGGAAAGTCATTATTATCGGCGTTTCACAGGAGTTTATTGTACATAGCTTCTTTTATCCTAATTCTTCTCTACTTAGCATTGCCTCCGACATTCTTCTTCATAACCAACGACGAGACCCCTAATTTAGCGATGATATTTAAATTTTTTATTGTGATTGGTGGTGGTGTGAGCTCCGAGTAGGAGTAATGTGTATGAGTGGAGGAATATGGAGATTGTAAATAAAACATAGGATAAATAATGGGTGATGGCAATGGTGGATAAATGTTTGTTTCTGTCATCTATATGCTTGGATTGTCATCGGTATTGGTAGGTGGGTAGTAGTCGTCAACAGCGAGTAGTATGACATAAAATATTTTTAACCCTTTTGTGCTGGTTTTTTTCGTGATATTGTTTAGTATAACCAGTGATATTGTTTTGTATATTCTGTGATATTGTATAACTGGACTCACGGACTCAAATATTTAGGTGGACTCACCGGATCTTGCCTCTCTCTCTCTCTCTCTCTCTCTCTCTCTCTCTCTCTCTCTCTCTC
>JAIUZE010075129.1:6657-28761 GCA_022085475.1 Heliosperma pusillum | reverse complement strand
GACTCCTGATTGAGGGATAACATCCGTCGTGATCTATCTCCGTAGATACGGATCCCCAAAATTCTTTGTGCTTCACCCAGATCTTTCATCTGGAAATGGTTCTTTACCCAAACTTTTACCAAAGTTAAGAGAGGTATGTCATTCCCAATCAAGAGTATGTCATCAACATACAATATTAGGAAGACAATCTTGCTCCCACTCGACTTGATATATAAGCATGGTTCCTCGACCGATCGAGTAAATCCATTCTTTTTTATCACCTGGTCGAAACGATGATTCCAACTCCGAGAAGCTTGCTTAAGTCCATAAATGGAACGCTTAAGCTTGAATACCTTCTTAGGATTTTTAGGATCAATGAAACCTTCGGGTTGTACCATGTACAACTCCTCCTCCAAATAACCGTTTAAGAAGGCGGTTTTCACATCCATTTGCCAGATTTCATAGTCATGAAAAGCGGCAATCGCTAAGATTATCCGAATGGAACGCAGCATGACTACAGGTGCAAAAATTTCATCATAGTGCAATCCTTGCACTTGAGTGAAACCTTTTGCCACTAGTCGTGCCTTGTATGTATCTGGTTGTCCTTCTACAGAATGCTTTATTTTATAAAGCCATTTGCACTGAAGAGGCCGAACCTTATCAGGTAAGTCAACCAGATTCCATACGTTATTCTCATACATAGAGTCCATCTCGGATTGCATGGCTTCAAGCCATAGCTTAGAGTCGGAACAGGTCATGGCACCTTTATAGGTAGCGGGTTCGGTACTCTCTAGGAGTAAAACGTCATCTCTCCCATTCTCCTCGACCATACCAATGTATCTGTCTGGAGGAATGGAGACTCTACCCGACCTCCTGGGTTCCTCAGGAATATTTACCGCAGCCGATGATGAAGGAACAGTTTCCTCCATTGGTTGCTCGGTTGTTGGCTCTTGACCCTCCGACAGATCGAAGGTTCTATCACTCGTCTTGTTCTCGAGAAATTCTTTCTCTAGAAACTTCGCACTAGCCGCAACAAAAACACGTTGTTCGGTAGGCGAATAAAAGTAATGACCAAACATTCCTGTTGGATAACCAATAAAGTATGTCTTGACCGATCGTGGGCCGAGCTTATCGTCAGGTCTCCATTTGACATAAGCCTCGCAGCCCCAAACCCGAATAAAGGACAAGTTAGGGACCGTTCCCTTCCATAGTTCATATGGAGTCTTGTCTACAACTTTAGACGGACTTCGGTTAAGTATTAGAGCAGCTGACAAAAGAGCATATCCCCATAATGAGTCAGGCACAACCGTGTGACTCATCATGGATCGAACCATATCAAGCAATGTTCGATTTCTCCGGTCGGACACACCATTCAATTGTGGTGTTCCAGGTGGAGTTAACTGTAGTACTACACCACAGTTTTTAAGGTGTTGATCAAACTCATTCGAAAGATATTCGCCACCACGATCCGAACGTAGTGCTTTAATCTTTCTATCCAGTTGGTTTTCAACCTTATTCTGGAATTCCTTGAACTTGTCAAATGACTCACTTTTATGCTTCATTAAGTAGACATAACCATATCTACTCAAATCGTCCGTGAAAGTGATAAAATATCTATAGCCATCTCTAGCGTTGATTGACATAGGTCCACAGACATCAGTATGTATGAGTCCTAATAGGTCAGCAGCGCGCATTCCAACACCTTTGAAGGAAATTCGAGTCATTTTTCCTATGAGACATGATTCACACCGTTTTATGTAGATATGGGGGCGTGGGGGGCGCTGGGGGGCTTTGTGCGGCCAAAAGATTCATAGTCAAATAGGGAGATAGTCCCATTATCAATGAGCTTTTTCACGCGTTTTTCATTTATGTGTCCCATACGGCAATGCCATAGATAGGTTTGATCTTTGTCACCAACCTTTGCTTTCTTATTATTCACATGCATTATCTCTGTGGTTTGATCTAAAACATATATTCCATTTATGGAAACAGCTTTACCATAAATCATATCGTTCAAAGAGAAAATACAGCTATTATTCTTTGTTACAAACGAAAATCCGTCCTTATCAAGTACGGAAACTGAAATAATGTTCTTAGATAAACTGGGTACATAGTAACAGTTATTCAGAAATAACTCAAAACCACTAGGGAGTTGGATTACATATGTTCCCACTGAAACGGCAGCAACTCTAGCTCCATTCCCTACTCGCAGGTCCACATCACCCTTTGCGAGAGTTGTGATGCTTCTTAGGCCCTGCAAATGATTACACAGATGAGAACCACAACCAGTATCTAGTACCCAAGTTCCGAAACTTGCATTGTTAATCTCAATCATATGAATAAAAGATGACGTACCAACAGGAGTGACGCGGCCTGATTTTACGTCTTCAGCATACACGGGGCAGTTCCGCCTCCAATGCCCAGTCTTGTGGCAATGGTGGCACTCCACGTTATCTTTGCTCTTTGTCTTGCCTTGTGAGCTACCGCTAGTCTCACCAGGCCCATTCTTGACCTTTCCTGGCTTTTTGAACTTTTGCTTCCCTACAGCTAGGTCAGCTTGAGCCTTGCCCTTACCCCTACCCTTGTTTTTAATCATGAGAACGTCCTGTTTCACGCTCCCACTCAATTTCAGATCACTCTCGGTCTGTACGAGAAGTGAGTGGAGCTGATGAAGACTTTTCTTCATATCATTCATATAGTAATTTGCCCTGAAAAGGGCAAAACAATCATGAAGTGAATGGAGCACACGATCAATAATGATCTTCTCATCGATTTTACAACCAAGAGCCTCCAGCTTCTCGACATTCTCGATCATAGCAAGAATGTGTGGGCTAACCGCTTGGCCCTTCTGGAGTTTTGCTTCAAAGAAGCGACAGGTGTACTCATAGCTAACGATCCTCGGAGCTTTCGAGAACTCGTTAGAGAGAGTGGTGAAAATCTTGTTTGCACCCTGGGCTATGAATCGCCTCTGCAAATTGGATTCCATTGCAAAGATGAGTACGTTCTTTATCGCACCCGCCTCCATTACGAAATCACTATAAGCAAATGATTCATTGGCTCCTGCATTGGGGCCTGGGTTAGTCGGTAGTGGCTCAGTCAAGTACTTGAGCTTTCCGTCAGCAATGGCAGCATTCCGTAATGCCGCCTCCCACTCCGCAAAGTTGGACCCGTCATTCTTCAGTCGCGTGGACTGATTCATGTTGTCCATAAAGATCTTTAGCCAGGACTCGCGAGCGAGTGTAGCACTTGGCATTGGGTCGTCTGTACGTCCAGCCATTGTTATTTTAAGCAGTTATATCTGTATATAACGAATTCAAGAAACTGTGAAAAGAAGAAAAATTATGATAAGTTTCATCGTTTTAAAATTAAGTCTTAATGCAAAAAACTGTTTAATGCGATGACTCGTGCATTTATACAATTGACCTCCCTCAAGAATTATATAAATGATCCCAAGACTCAATTTCTGTAAATTGATAAGCCAACCTTTTGGCTAATTCTCCCTTTAGAATTCTCGGTCGATAAATTTCTGTAAATTCTATCTTATAGTCCATTATAATCCCGAGATATTACTCGTACTATAATGTTGAGATAAAATAGGTCAACACTCACTACTTACCCAACGTAGAAGGGGTCATATTATGACTTCCGACGAAGAAGGGGTTCATAGAAGTTTTTCCTATAAAGACTAATCTCAATTTTCATTTTAGATGAAGATCCCATCATCTTAAATTTAATTCATTTTAAGTGAACAAATTCTAGCATTTCGTGAATGATTTAGACTAAGGTGATGGCCCTATGAACGAGTGACATCTGTATGTCTAAGATGAAAATTCAAACTATATGAAACATTTTTCATGCATTTAGGTGGTTTGGTTTAGGCGGAATATGATGCAATAATTTAACATGTGAATGAAAAGCAAAAGAATGGAAAAATACGTAAACTATTACAACGGTCCTAGTGTGGCCTATCTACCAAAATGAACAGTAAATACAAGTTTGGAATCCATCCTTATGGACCCGAGAAGCTTGACTTTGTCTCATCTTGGTCCATGTAGCGGGAGTGAGCATCCGATCTCTGTCTCTAGTCTTCTTAAAATTACATTTAAAAATTACAAAATAAACCTATTTACATTCTAATTCCAAAACATAATTAAAAGAAAAATAAAAGGAGATTCGAGATCTCAAAATTACAACCAAACCATGTGTTCATCATTACGAAAACATGATTAACTAAAGCCACACTAGGTATTACATTTTTCAACCAATTGCAAAAATACGTAAAATAAACCATTCATTCATTCATTCAACAAAAATAAAAAACATCAACTATATAAATTAATACTACAAAACATAATTCATTAATTATGTTGATTAATTATCCAAACCACCATTCAAACCGATCAAAATTATGTGACAATTCCTTAATTGGCCACAACAATTTTAATCATCCATAATCCATTTTTATTTTAAACCTTTTTAAAATAATCGGGTATCATTATTGTGAACCTTTTCACAATAACAAACAAACAAACATTATCTTTATAATGTCAAAAAAACAAACACAAAATTTTTTTTTTTTTTTTTTTTTCTCTACGGGACACTGTTCACGTGAACAGTACCAGTACCAAAATTTTTTTTTTTTTTTTTTTTATTGATTTCTCACGGTTTAATCAAAACCGAAAACAAAAAAAATAAAACCAAAAAAAATACTGCTGCTGCTGCCAAAATAAAAAAAACAGAATTTTTTTTTTTTTTTTATTTATAGCAGTGAATAGTAACCGGGCAGCACAAAAAAAAAATTTCGGTGTTGCCAATATCGCTAGATCGGTACAAATTTCAATATCTAATCGATATTAAAATTGATTCAAACTAGATTATTCAATTTAACCTTTTAAAAAGAACATCTAAATCATGATTAAATCGATTATCCTTATATTCATTTAATCACAATTGCTTTGAACATCATAAAATTGAATCATTGTTAAAAATCATCAATTAAAACAATGAATCCGAAAAATTGGCAACATCAAAATCAAAACAATTCCATCTTATTTTAATTTAATCCTCATCAAATTAAAACAACCACAAATTTATTATATTGAATTTTAACCTATTAAAATAACAATATCAATAAATCAATAATGGAAAAACAAAACCCTAAAAAAAAACACACGGCTACATGAAAAAAAAAAAATTCCAGCCGTGTCAAAAAAAATTTTCCGGTAAAATCAATTTTTTTTTCTCAAATTTATATTTCATACAAATGAAAACCATATAATATAATTTTGTAGTCATAAGCTCTGATACCACTTGTGGGAAATAACTGTTTACATCCCCTTAAAATATAGGATTATAACAAAATTATATAATATGAATAGCAAGTCATTAATACGAAAACGATATAAAATATAGAGAAAGCGAATTTAACCTTTGGTCCTAGCAAAATTCGGCCTAAGAACAGATATCAACACAGATATCCTCCTAATCGTAACACCCAAGACTGATTGAGATATGCCCTTGTAATTGCTAGAAAAAGAATTAAAAGTTACAGTTAACTTTTTATTATTTTGTGTTTTGTGTGAGATGGAGGCACAAGTTGAGAGAATAGAAATTAGGTTAGAATTTTTTTTCCCCTCCTTTGTTTTCACGGCATAACTAAGGAAAAATAAGGGATTATTTTTCTCTTATTTAGTTACCTCTTTTGACCGAAATACTTAGAGTGTATCTGGACTCTTTTTCGGTTATATTAGCTTCCATTTAATATAATGTTATACATATTATATTTGTCTAATATGTTGTCATACATTAATAAGGTCCATTACAACATTTTCCAGTAGATATATTAATATAACAATTATTATGACAATCGTATAATATATACTTTAATTATAAATATCGGTATATTTATAATCCTGCTAATTAAATATAACGGTTTATGTTTAATTACGAATTACCATTTTAATTCGTTTAAGCTCACATTATATACTACAACTAAATATAACATTTTATATTTAATTACGAATTACAGTTAATTCGTCTTAGCTAACATTATTTAATCGTTATTAAATAATTATATCATCATCACATTGACTAACCTTTTAGTCAAAACCACCGACTAACCTTTTAGTCATTTAATAAGGCATCAATATGATTATTTTCTCAAATAATCACATTTCTCAATCACATCCTTTAGGTGTGACTTTTAGGGACCAATTGATCACCGCCATCTGTATGACGATAACGTCAAACTTATCTAGCAAGCCAACCGTTATCGATAAACGTTAATCAACTGATTACAATACAAAGTATACCCTGTGAACCTACAGAGATTTATTTATGTTATTGCACTAACTGTGGAGGACACTGGCTCCAACAATTCATATTGATGAAAGTGGGATCACTATGAAAGGGGCATAGTCATCCACTGAACCTAAGAGTTGTTGATCACATGATTACTAATTCTTCCGCCATTAGGCCAATCATGTATGACATAGTATGCACGTACCTAAATGACTTGTATGCTTGGAGCATAACAAGTCTATAACAAATCAATCCACATGAGTGTCATTGTATAGCCTAAAAGAACACCCATGAGGTTCTCGAGAAAAACTAGGGATTCATGCTTGTGTTTGGAAGAGAAAACTTGGATATGTGGTAAAGGTTATAGAAACCCAAATCTCCAAACTTATAAGGATTTTTCGAAATTGTAGGCAACCTTTTGTTATACAAGAAGCGAATAACTAAAAGGATGATTGAAGAGTCAATCATTAAAAATTCTACGAATAGAGATCTAGTACATTATGATGAGGATAAGGTGGTTTATATGGAACTAATGGTAGATCCTTTCACCACGATACCTATTAGTTATCATGACATCGAGTGGGAGCATCTTTCAAGTTAAAGAGCCCAACACTAGATCGAGATCTAGACATGTACGTAGATGAATTCATATTATTAGGAATAACGTTGAATTAAAGGAAAAAGCAATTCACAAGGTTGGAATAAATGAATACAAGGTATATTCACTATCTAAAGCCTTTATTGCATTTTAATAAGATTTCCATGAAGTGTCATGGATCATACATACTTTAGATTATAAGATATGAAGCAATAACATTGTGTTGATTGTTCGTATATGATAATCACATTTATCGTTTGAGTTTCTAAAAACTCATTTTTGTGCTTTGTTATATCCAAATAGATTACAGTGACAACTTTGATCAATATTAAAGTGGACTGGATTAACATAAGCTTTGACCCCTAGTCACTTATATGAGGTGACGTCTCCTAGTGACTAGAGTGTGATGCGATTGATGGCAAGTTCAAGTGTCATAGGGTCATACGGGATGACTAATCGGTCACATAGGCACACTGAATGGGACACTCTGTCGAGCAGTGAACGCTTATAGAGTTCTGACAATTCATATAGCCTGGCCGTGGCGAGAGCTACTATAATATTCTTTTTTAGTCAATTCTTTAGACTAAATATTGTTTGCGTGAGGTGGCATAGTTTCAGAATGACGTTGATTTATGCTCTACGACCTTCGTAACAAGGGTCAAATGGGGATCTTTTGGGTCATGACGAGTTGTGGCTATTCGAAGGGAGTACTGCGATATAAATTATCCACCCCATGTCAGGGTTTTTCAAAATCTCAAGGCCACTCGAGGAGTAGTAAGCTGGAAATGCGTGGCCACGCTCGGAAGGTATCTATGGTAGATAATTCCGTTCAGACAGTTACTCTCCAGATCAAGGAAACCACTCTTGATATGATCGAATGCAAGTACGACCTGCAAGACAACTTGCGTTGAGTGGGAGATTGTAATAGGACAAGAGAATTGGTGACGCACACTTGTCTTGGACAAGTGGGAGATTATTGGAGTAAGTGTCCTCAAGAAAAGTGCGATCACGTAATTAAATCTCAATAATAAGAATACAAAGGGATGACAAATATTATAGTCAACTGGTCAACATTAACCAGTAACGATTGGTTCACTAGAGTTTTTCGTTACTGTCGTACGACGGTGGTGATCACTTGATCCCTTGAGGTCACACCTAAAGGACAATCCCCTAATAAGGTTATAGTATCATCAACTATAACTACCTTCTCATTTGTAATGGACTTTTTAGCATGCAACAATAGTTCTTTTAGAGACTTAATTTCTTTTTGACACTCAGTATGGTCAGTCTCTAGGTTCTTTCAGGAACTAATTTCCTTGTGATTGTCACGAAAATTTTGAAAGCGTTTATTAAGAATCAGAACTATATCTAAGTGTTGTTTTTTAATATCCGTTATTTGAGCTTTAGTTTCCTTTAGTTGCTGAGATGAATAGTCAATTTTCATCTTTTGTTATGAGATTTTAGCTTTTTTAACCTTTATCTCATTTTTCAGAAGTTCATTGACTTTTCTCAACTTTAAGGTTCTATAACCTTGGCCTCAAGATGTTTAATGTTGAGTTTTAACTCTGAGATTATAGCTTCATTAGCTATAACTTTAGACTCAAGAGCTATTTTCTAAGCATCCATTGATTCAGAAGTTGTGGCTAAATTAGCCATAACTTTAGAATTCAAATTTCTTTTTTTTGACTTTTAGAAGCTGATTCATTTTTTCAATGTCAAGGATTTGTTCCTTATGCTCATTTATTTCAGGACTTTGGTCATGACATTGATCGAAAGTTTGTTCAAAGTAATCTATCATGGCACTTCTAGGTAATTTCTTAACTTGCTTTTTGAGACGAATAAAGCTTACCTCGTCTGTTTCACTCTCTGAGTCGGATTCTCCAATCAGACAAAATTCTGATTTTGAGTTGTTAGACTCATCATCACTGTCGTAAATTAGGTCAAGACTAATGTTTCTTAGACATAAATTAGCAACCTCCTCGTCATCTGATTCTTCATCATCTTCTATGTCGAGCTTTCCCCAACACGATGCTAGCATAACTTGCTTGAATTCCTTCTTAGTCTTTTTCTTTTTTGCTTTATCCTTGATTTTTTCCATGTGGGACAGTCCTCGATTGGCGAAAGAGGGTTTTGAGTCATTGGGCTTTTTGTTAAAGGTTTTGTTGTTGCTGAATTTTGGTTGTTTTCCTTTAAACAAATTCTTTTTGAAACGTCTTGCAAAGAGGACAGTCTCATCTTCTATATCGTCCTCATCATCACTAACTTGCAAAGCTACACTTTTACCTTTGCTGGACTCCTCATCAAACTTATCAAGTTGATGCTCGGGAGCCATGAGAGATCCTATAAGATCTTGTTAGGTTAGAAGAGTGAGATCTCTTGCTTCTTCAATCGCAGTCAACTTGGAAGATCATTTCTTCGAGAGACTTCTAAGGAATTTTCTTATGACATCCTCATAATCGAATTTCCTCTCAAGATTTCGGAGAATCGTTATGCTCCAAAAGCTTGCTGACATATCATTGATTGATTCATTCTTTTCCATTGAAAAGAGTTCGTACCTTTAGATTAGTACATCAATCCCATGCTTTTTCACAAGAACATTACCCTCACATGCTAGTTCAAGACTATCCCATATCTCCTTGGCGGTACTACAAGACGAGAATCGATCAAACTTAGTACTTGTCATGCCGTTTTGTAACAACGTCGTGGCTTTCGAGTTTTTTCGGCCTTATGGTAGTCAGCCTCAATAGAGTCCTTTTCGTCTTTCTCATAAGTTGTTCCACTAGCGGAAGCAACTAAGATTTTTTTAGGGCTGTTTTGGATAATTTTCCAACATTCTCAATCATGTCCCTTAATGTAATGCGTCATCATGTTCTTCCATGAAAGTTTCTTAAACCCATTATTAGACATTTCTAATAACTTATATTAATTAGTTTACTCATAAACTAGGTAGATCTTATGCATGCATAACTAAATGATAAAAAGATAAGAAGAAACTTTTTCCTCACATTGATTTTGGACGATTTTGGGTACAAGAATAGGATACCTTTTGGAGTAAGTGTCCTCAACAATAGTGCGATCACATAATTAAATCTCAATAATAAGAATACAAAGGGATGATGAATATTATAGTCAACTGGTCAACATAAATCGGTAACGATTGGCTCATTTGAGTTTGACGTTACTGTCGTATGACGGTGGTGATCAGGTGATCCCTTGAGGTCACACCTAAAGGACAATCCCCTAATCATGTACATTAATTAATTGTATAGTGATACAGATTAATTAATCCCTTAAAATGAACCAAGTTTAATTTGTGAGTGAGAAATATATCTTATTGTAATATGATTAAATAAGATTCATTTTGATAATTTAATTGTTATATTACTAAGAATGCATTATGTTTATGCATGAAACATTTGAGATAAGTGAAATTGGTCGATTATAATTACAAACTGTTGTAGATTATATTAACCAAATATGAGATGACCCATTTTATTTACATGTAATTATTAAATGTGACTTAAAATGTTAAGTCTAATTTATTTGTTATGAAATTGCATTTAAATTAGTTAAATGTACATTTATAAGCCTAATTACATGTTACATGTCACATGTCACATATGTGACAAATGGTGACAAATGACAAATTTGCAAAAATAAAATGGACACCCATTTTATATGGGTGCACCGGTTTTGTGGTGATGGTGGGTAGGTTTTTAGTTTGTAATTTTATTCTAATTGAGAATTAGAACAAATCATTACTACAATGACCCATACACTCAACCTCACATTGTTAAGAACAATGTGAAAATGACAACACCCCACCCATGTGGGGTGTGTGTGTGACCGGCTATAGCAAGCCAATATAGGGCTTGTTGTTCCTCTTATTTATTCTAATACACTATCTCACATAATTCATTCAAGCAAGATCTCTACTTCTCTCTAACCTCTCACTAAACTTAATAAGTTCATATAATACTTTGAGTTCATATATTCTAATAAAATTACTAGTGTAGTAATAGAGTTATTAGATTTATTTTAAAGGGTTACTACTAATAATACTAGTGTAGTAATTTAGTAGAGATTAAGGGGTTGTCTTGGGTGCTACTAATTGGAGAGTTTCTACTTTGAAACTTGGAAGATCATCCTCATATTACTAGCTCAAGAACAATATTTGAAAGGAGTTCAAATATTGTACCCATATTTTCATAATCAATGTAAGAAATGGTTCTTTCCTTTATATTTTGTTATGCATGCATAAGGTCCAAATAGTTTAAGGGTAAACTGTTAATAAGATGATATTAGAAATGTCTAATATCGAGTTTGAGAAACATACAAGTGGTATCAGAGCTTTGGTTGTTGCATGCATAATCGATTTATAGTTTTTTCGAGTTATAGTAACTTAAAGAAAACTAGTAATTTGTGTTTTATAAGATAAAATAACAAAGTTATTTGCATGTTAATATATTCTGGTAATAATATGAGTTTAGGTCATTTTGATGATTTATGGAAATTTATAGTGCTCAAATATGATTTTTAGTATTTTTATTACATTTTAATGAGTAAAATGATGTTTAAAATACTAAAAATAGTTAGACTTATCTTCTGACCTTGAAAATTTTACACAATATAACACATGCATTTTAATTACTTTATATAAAATTTTGTGTGAAGTGGATTTGTTTCGTGTGATTTATGATTTTTATATGATAAAATGAAATAAATAAAGGTCAAATGGTTAAAAATACTTCCGCTTTGAATATGACCAAGATATTTTAGTATCTTGTCACATGCATGTTTTGCTGTCAGACTGAAAAATTTTAGACTGATATGATTTATCTAGCATGATTTATGAATTTTTAATGTAAAAATGGCATAAATAGTGACTAATTTAGCAAATATAGCTAAAATAAATTTCATGTCAAGAGAAAATTGTTCCTGGTTGCATAAATGTCCCACATTTCAGATATAAAGTTGAAAATAAAATATGATTAATTTTGCATGCTTTATGTATTTTATTTGATAAAACCGATAAAGCGCAACCAAATATCTCAAAAACCGATTCGAAATTTTAAACCATGATTTTTGACATTATGAGTGTCATGGAAATGTTCCTAAATGTACAAAATTTAAAATTCAAATTTTGAATTTATTGTAATTAAATTTGGATTTATTTGATTAAAATATGATTTTAAAGTCTAATTATGAGCAATTAAATAACAACAAGTTGAATTATTGTCAAAAAAATTGAGTGATGACTAATTTTTGAGGCCTAAATGAGTTGGGATAATTTACTTGGACTTAATATGATTTAAGTATTGTTTGGTGATTTTAAAGTGTTATTATCACGCATTTCCGTAAAACCGGGTTATATTCGTTATAAACTGTTAAGTAGAGCGATTTGGCATTTAACATGAGCATGTTTTATACATATTATAATGCTGAATTTTATTTATGAATGTCATATTTTCAATTTATGAATGTCATATTTTGGTTTATGTAATTTGGAATTATGTAATTTTTTCTTGTATGGCCTTAGTTTTAATCGATATTGCCCGAAATTTAAGGGAATATTAATTCGGTTGTAATTTAGTGTGATCTCGTATCACTTTTATTGTATTATTTTATTTTACAAATGTATAATAGGAAATTATTGTAATTTTATTATATATTTTGTAACTAATTGTAAAACCAGAGTTTCCCAAAGACGGTGCCATTCGGAAAGGAGTTCCGAGAGAGAGACGGTGACCTTGGGAGGCGTGCTTATGAAGTTCAAGGGACCAAAGGAGTTGGTTTCCGAACTTGTAATAGATTATATGATTTTCTATTCAAGGAAAGGCCATACTAGGAGTTTTTATTTTTATGCTTTCATTTTATTTAATATGTTCGCATGCATTGCCAAATCGCCATAACATGACATGCATATTTATCGAGTATTCAACCGTGTCAATTAAAATTATCATTAATTCTTCAATTTAATTCACTTAAACGAGATAGATAATAAATTGTCATGACCTCTCATATTAAATAATTGAGATCAAGCCTTACCAAATGTTAGAACCCATGAATCCCAATTTCGCAAGGAAGTAGGCTCGGCTCACCGGGGTTGTAACACCCGCAAATGTACCCTATTTTTATAGTGAAAATATTTTACGGATACTTTTCAGCAAATTTTAGTTTTAATTTAGAATTTAATTTTCCGAGTCGATTTTAGAATTTCCGAGTTCGTATTTTGATTTTCCGCGAGATTTCAAGTAAATCTTGTCTTAAGCCGTCTTTGACTTTTGTTGACTTTTTCCCTTACACATCTCATACTACTTCTAACCTATTTCATTCTCACAACTCAACACTTACTTCTTCCTTAAGAAAACCAAAACCCTTGCCTCCATTTTTGATCCAATCTTTGAATCATCGTATCTCATTCGTTTCTTGCTCAAATTCACGTAAGTTCGTCTTATTCTTCCCCTCTTAGCTTCCTCTATCCGTATTGGTAATAAAATTACCGTCTTTCTCGCTTTTTAAATTATCCGTCTTTCTCAAGGTGAATGATATTCATCTTTTTATTATCTAATTGTATGTAGGTGGAGACTAGGAATGTTTAGAAATCGATTAAAGACGCGAAAAGGTAACGGTGAAGGGTTACTCGATATCATTTACGTGTTTTATGTGATTTCTAGGCTAGTAATCGTATTTAGATTATGGTTAGTATGCTTAGGGATTTTATTATTGATGACGGATGTTGTTTGTTGAGAATTGATATGAGAATTGATATGAGAAGTGATGATTTATGATAATAGTTGATGATGGTTGAGTTTAGAACAAATTGGAGTTGTCTAGACTCAAGTCACGGTCGTGAGACTCAAGTCACGGGCGTGAAATAGTGGCTGATCTTTTACCCTTGCTTAACAGAGTGTTTCACGGGCGTGAAATACAAGTCACGGTCGTGAACTTGAGCATTTTCCACGGCAACTGACCCCTTTCGTAAATGATCATACTTCCGTTGTTTACTTGCCTTGTTTTTGGGCTTGTGACCCTATCGTTAGAAACCGTAAGAGGGATCAGCTTCACCTTGACTTTTGAATTGTCTTCCTGCATTTTGCATATCTAAGAACTCTAAGTTAATGACAGTTTGGAATCGGACCCCTTGTGTTTAGTTAGTTTTTCCAAAACTTGTTGTTTTTGAGATAAAGAGTTATGTTTCCTAGTTTTGTAGTAAATTTTTTCTTTAAAAAAATTTGGTCCTAATTCTTATGTATCATGTTATTGATTTTCATGTTTTATCATAGTTAATATTTATATAATGAATGTGCCCCCCTATTCTCAATCTTGGTGACGTTTTTGGTAAATGTTCCCACTTTGAGTCCGGGTTTTTTACAAACGTACCGTTTTGAGCAACTATTTTGTCTTGTGCTTTGACTCTTCATTCCCTTGGCTACCTCCACGTGCGTAAGGCTGGAATATCGGAACGGGGAGGTATCCTACTGCTTAAATTGCATGTGTTAGTGGGCATACGACGACGTTGTTGGGAGTTGAACGCTATGCGTTGATCGACCCGGCCGTCAAATGTTGTGTACTTGCGAGGTGGTGTTATTTGCATGTAGCGTACCGCTTGTTATGAGGCTTGTGCTCTTTTCCGCCTCTTTCATGAATGTCGACCGAATTTGGGGTACTCGGCGTCTATGATTGACCGAGTCTTGGATGCGAAACGTTTATCGCATGTCGAATCGGAACACGTTATTCCGAGAGTCTGGCCAGGTTTAGACTAGGACCGTATTATTATCGTCGTCCTACAGGAGGAAATTAGTGAACATATACGAAATGTGATCGTGTATGCGTTACAGGGAAATGCTTATCCCGTGGATGCCTTTTAATCATACTTGCCATGTACACGATGCTAGTGCGTTTCATTTACCGTGAGAAAGGTCGTCTTTGTGTCGTTGTCTTTGAATGTGTGATTTCATGATTGTATTCATGGTCATTGCATGACTTGACACCGTCAAGGTCTTGGTTCGTGAATGGAGGGTAATATGTTGGATATTATGTGATCATCGCATGACTTGACTTGGTTTGTCTGTCGAGTCTCAATCTTATCAATCTTATACCGCTAACGGTGAGATGCAAGCCCTAGTGAGCGTATTCGATTGCCTAAGAGTGTCTTTTCCCGAGTCTTTGAATAACATGATGGTTACAGATTGGATTTCCACATGATCTTATCATTTTCTATAGAATTGCCTATCTATTCTTATTGTATCTCACATGTATATCTATATATGCATGATTTTACTTTTGTATTTCCTTATCTGTACGTTAAAGGTGATATGGCTGGGAGAACCCGGAGTTACTCCCCACTGACTGTGGCGTTCATGTTTTTCATGAATGAACAGGTTGCTTGCATGGATTGATTTTTTTGGATATGATATTTTGGGGTTCGGGTGTGAGCTAGCGGGCGTTGTCCCTGGAAAATTAACCTCTAGACGATTTTAGCTTATTTGCTAAACACTTGTTCTTTGTTAACACTTTGAGAGACTCCGTCTCTTTGTTACTTTCCGCACTTAGTTTGTAATATTTTGACACTCCTCGTTTTATTTAACTTGCATGTATAAAAGTTTTTAAAACTTCACATTTCCGCTATATAATTCACATGCTTGTATGTTTTATATTTCCGCATTAGCGAGGGTTGTCACAGTTGGTATCAGAGCTTTATCGCTCCCGACGCACACACGTGAACCCTACATTTAAACTACTTGACCTTGAATTAATAAATGAGAGATGGGTAGACTTAAGGACCTAATTTGGTAGTCTTTGGTGTACTTGATGTTTGTTAGGTTCTAACTTGTTTGTTGATTGTGTTGAGTGATGTTATGTTTTTTTGTATCTACCGTCTTAAGGTGGATCATTGTGTTACCTAGAAGAAGTATCCTCTACCGAAGTTTTGAAGATTGACAAGCCTAATTGAAGTGTATTTCTTCCTCATCTATGAATTCTCTCGTCCTTATTGTCTTATGCTCTCTTCCTTCTATCTAGGTGCTTTTTCTCTTCCAATTTGTTTGCCTCTTGGAAATTACTCTTGATAGTTTCCTCCATCTTACCATTGGTATCCTTACCTTCCTCTTGTAACATTTTTGTGGATGTCATACCCATTTGTTGGTGGTATATTATACTTGGTCGGAAGAACTTGAAATTTTGTGGAATATTCGTGTTGTTAGAATGAATTTGTGATTTGAGGAAAATGGTGTAGATCTAAATTCACCCTATATTGATGATTGGTTGTAACTCTAAGGAATGGTAGTAAGATAAGTTTGATGATTTTAGTGCTTGGTGTTTGCCACGACTCATGTGTGAATATTTCGTGGTATTTGATGGTGTAAAGTTGAATGATTTTCTTATGACTTCTTAACTCATTAGTACTTTAGTCTTTTGGACTTACAAGTCTAGTATTGTTTTGAAGACCATGCTTATGATACGTCTAATTGGGATAAATAAGAGGTTTAGAATGATATCTTGAAGTGCGAAATACTTTTGAGGTTAAGTGACGTCTTGTGGTTTCCTATTGTGTGTTTGTGAGCATAGGCTTGGTGGAAAAGCTTTTGGCTATAGTTCTTGGATTTAAAGATATGATCTTATCTTTTGGTATCGGAGACTCGTTTGAAGTAGTAAGGTTTCGTTGTAAGTTGACCCATATTACTTGAGGATTATAGATATGAGCTAGATTCGATGATGTGAGCTATGATGGAAATACCTTGGGACGTTAATGATGATGTTTGACTTGATGTTGTACTTTGATAATAATGAACTCGTGGGCTATAGACTTGAAAATGACCGAGTATAAGAGAGTATTTGTTAGTCTTTCAATTAAAGAAACCTTTGAGGTTGTGTTGAATATTTGAGCTAAAGGAATGTTATTATACTTGAGTTACAATTCCGCAATTGGGAATCCGCGTGATATGAAAGGATGGATGAATTGGGTTGGAGTCGATTTATCAAATCTAGGTGTACCTTACTTTGATGATTGTACGTGGTACGATGGTCCCTTGTAAGAGACCTTGGTTTGGGATGAGTTGCTTTACTATCACCCTAAGTCTGAAAGGAGAAACTTTGTGGATTAAATCTTAAACCCTTACTCGTTCCATCATTCCTTTTCATTTCCATTCTTGAATGTTTTTGTCAAGATTGATCTTTAAGAAATTACAAGCTCGTACTTTCTTTCTTACTCAGATATATTCATACCTCTACTATCTGCTTTGTCCCTTTCTTGACCTCGTTATTTTCAGCGCTCCTCTATTGTAATCTCGTGCCTGATTATTCTAGTGTTTTCCTTGAGATTTCTTATCGTTTCCTAACTTGTGCTGCTTCATCTTCCCTCTAGTGGATTGGATGTCTCGTTTGTTTGGCTTAGAGAATCAATGTCATGTATTTTGGGATTCTTTAGCTAGAATATATTTCTTTGGATTCGGTCAATTTCATGTTGTATTTGATCATGGGAAATAGGACTTAAGCTCTGGGATGGATCCTAATAGTGATGATGTATCCTCTCTTGGTGGCTTTAGTTTTTCGAGTTTGATGTGGTGTGTTAATTCGAAGTTCAAGTTTATTGGAATTATAGTGGTTTTGTTTATTATCATAATAGTTACCTTGGAGACCATTTGGGGATTAGATGTCTGTAAATGTTGGATTCTAAAAGAGACTTTGCTTTGGTAATTAAGTCTGGTCACCATATTTTGAGGAATATTTTCATAAGTGAAGATCGATGCATCTTGAGTTATAGTTGAGCTGGATGATTTGAATAGTTGTATCATCGCCATGTCCTTGGCCATATAGGACTTGGAATTTGTAATTGATCTCTCTTGAGGTTTTGATGGTTTGTAAAAGAGAAATTTCTTTAAGTTTAGGATATTTAAGCCTTGAAGTACTTTGAATCGAAGAATTGGAATGGTGAGCCCATTCATCTTATGATTGGTGGTAATTATGCTTTTCTAGATATAATTATTTATGCTTGTGGATTCGAGTGTAATAATTGACTGGACTAGGGATGTTCGAATACATTTAGGAATCTTTCATGTGGATTATTTAATTGTGGATTTTCCCTTGTCGATAGACCTTAGTTAATGCTAGTTGGATACTAGATATTCGGGTTCGTAGTTTGACCTGATGATTGTTAAGGATTTTGTAGAATCTAATGATTGAAGCGGTTAAGGTATGACCGAGATGAGTTACATTCTTTTGAGGACTAGCTTATTAACGATGTTTGTGATGTTAATTGGATAAGCCCTTAGAATGATGTGGCTATAATTTGGGTTTGGCGAAGATGCCCGAGAAATTGACTATGATGACTTTTGTATTTGAGTGGAGTGTTTGGTTCTTAGGCTTTCTCCCCCTTTTGAGCAATTGCTTTGTCGTTCATTTCTCCCTTTGCCTTTCAAATTGACGCTTATTCAATTTGTTATTCTTTGGACATTGTCCTTCTTTCCGCTATTACTCGTTTCGATAAGCCTTCTTGTTCCTTTTTACTCGTTGTGTTTATCTTTTATTACCATGATTGTGAGTTTGATGTTCAAATTACTTTTAGGTGTGTGAAATGTTTGTTTGTCTTGAGTGTACGAATTTAGAAAATTTTCAAATTTTCAAGATGGATTTCACATTTATCCTTTTAAAAGAGTTTTAGAAATGAAATTTCTACTTTCATTTTTCGAAAATGGATTTAGGTTGCTCTTATACTGGATTTTGCGTTTGGTTGGATGCTAGAACTTGTTATTTGAGACGTCTAATGATTAGTTCTGCACTTATCAACGTATGATTTAATTTTAATCTTGTCTTTACTTTGGAATGCTGGTGTTCTTGTGTGCACGACAAGAACAATTTCGTTCCACAGAAAAAGAGTTACTTTCGAAAACTTTTCCTATACCTTTTTGGAAAATGTCATGCTTTTGAAATACATTTCCTTGAAAATGTTTTGAATACCAATTTGGAGAAAACGAATTGGTCCTTATAACTTTTCTTTTCTACTCTCAAGTTTCGAGGACGAAACTTTTTAAAAGGAGGGGTGATTGTAACACCCGGAAATGTACCCTATTTTTCTAGTAGAAATATTTTACGAAATCTTTTCAGCAAATTTAAGTTTTAATTTATAATTTTATGTTCCGAGTCGAATTTAGAATTTCCGAGTTCGTATTTGGAATTTCTGCGAGATTTCATGAAAATCCCGTCTTGAGACGAGTTTGACTTTTCTTGACTTTTGAGTCGAGTTTGACTTTCCTTGACTTTTGAGTCGAGTATGACTTTTCTTGACTTTTGAGTCGAGTATGAATTTTCTTGACTTTTGAGTCGAGTTCGACTTTTCTTGACTTTAAAGTCGTCTTTGACTTTTCTTGACTTTTGAGCCGCCTTTGACTTTCGTTGACTTTTCCGACTCACCCTACATATACTCCCTCAAACCCTAAACCTAATTCATTTCCTCACAACCCAATCTTCTTCTTCCTCACCATAAACACCAAAAACCTTGCTTCCATTTCTTCCAAGCTTAGATTCGTCATAACTCGTTCATTTCTCGCTCAAATTCCCGTAAGTTCGTCTTATTCTTCCCCTCTTAGCTTCCTCTATTCGTATTGGTAATAAAATTACCGTCTTTCTCGCTTTTTAAATTATCCGTCTTTCTCAAGGTGAATGATATTCATCTTTTATTATCTAATTGTATGTAGGTGGAGACTAGGAAGGTTTAGAAACCGTTTAAAGACGCGAAAAGGTAACGGTGAAGGGTTACTCGATATCATTTACGTGTTTTATGTGATTTCTAGGATAGAAACCGTATGTAGATTATGGTTAGTAAGCTTATGACTTGTATTGTTGTTGATGGATGTTGTTAGTTGTTAGTTGATATGAGAATTGATGATTTGTAATGATAAATGAGGTTTGTGTTGTTGATAACATGTTGATTTTTGTTCGTCCTTGAGTCCCGTAAAGGACGCAGGCTGCGTTGGGGGACGCAGGCTGCGTCATAGGACGCAGGCTACGTCGTAGGACGCAGGCCGCGTCACCCGCTGGAAACAGAATTTTTCCTGCACTGACCCCTTTTCGTAGAATGATCATATCTCCTTCGTTACTTGTTTGTTTTGGGCGTGTGACATCTCGTTGGAACCGTAAGAGGTTAAGCTATCACCTCGACTTGGAATTTCTGCATTCCCATATCTAGAACTCTAGTTATGACCGTTTGAAGTGGACCCTTGTTTTCGTTGGTTTCCAAACAACATTGTTTTGGAGAGGTGATCTATGTTTTTATTCATTATGCTTCATAAACTTGTTCAAATGCTTATGTATCATGTATTGACTCATGGTTATCATATTTAAACTTATATAAATCCCTACTCTCATGTTTTGTGACGGTTTATGGTATGTTCCCACTTTGAGTCGGTTTTTACAAATGAGTCGGTTTGAGCACTATTTTGTCTTGTGCTATGTATTCTCATTCCCTTGGCTACCTTCCCGTTCGTAAGGCTGGAATGTCGGAACGGAGAGGTATCCTACTGCTTAATTGCATGTGTAGTGGGCATATGACGACGTTGTTGGGAGTTGAACGCTATGCGTTGATCGACCCGGCCGTCAAATGTTGTGTACTTGCGAGGTGGTGTTATTTGCATGTAGCGTACCGCTTGTTATGTGGCTAGAGCTCTTTTTCCCGCCTCTTTCGTGAATGTCGACCGAATTTGGGGTACTATCGGCTCTATGAATTGACGAGTCCCTTGGTCGAATGTTTATCGCATGTCCGAATCGGCACGGTATTCCGAGATTCTGGCCAGTTTAGACTAGGACCGTATTATTAAATCGTCATCCTAGCCAAAACCGGAGGAAATTAGTGAACTAGTACGAATGTGATCGTGTATGCGTTACAGGGAAATGCTTATCCCGTGGATTCCTTTTAATCATACTTGCCATGTACACGATGCTAGTGCGTTTCATTTACCGTGAGAAAGGTCGTCGTTGTGTCGTTGTCTTTGAATGTGTGATTTCATGATTGTATTCATGGTCATTGCATGACTTGACACCGTCAAGGTCTTGGTTCGTGAACGGATGGTAATATGTTGGATATTATGTGATCATCGCATGACTTGACTGGTTTGTCTGTCGAGTCTCAATCTTATCAATCTTATACCGCTAACGGTGAGATGTAAGCCCTAGTGAGCGTATTCGATTGCCTAAGAGTGTCTATCCCGAGTCTTTGAATAACATGATGGTTACGGATTTGATTTCCACATGATCTTATCATTATCTATAGAATTGCCTATCTATTTTTATTGTATCTCACATGTATATATATATATGCATGCTTTACTTTTGTATTTCCTTCTATGTACGTTTGATGTGATATGGCTGGGAGAACTCGGAGTTATTCCCCACTGACTGTGGCATTCATGTTTTTCATGGATGAACAGGTTGCTTGCTATGGATGACTCTTTGGATACGATATTTTGGGGTTCGGGTGTGAGCTAGCGGGCGTTGTCCCTGGAAGTTCACCTCTAGACGATAGTAGCTAGTTTTGGTTAAACACTTGTTCTTTGCTAACATTTTAAGAGACCCCGTCTCTTTACTGTATATTCCGTACTTAGTTTGTAACATTTTGACACTCCTCGTTTTATTTAACTTGCATGTATAAAAATTTTTAAAAACTACCTATTTCCGCATTATAATTCGCATGCTTGTTTGATTTATTATTCCGCATTCGCGAGGGTTGTCACAGGTTTGATGATAGATCTAGAGAGAAAAATTGAGGAAAAAAAATCACCCTAGTTCTTTTTGTGTTTGTGCCGTCACACTCACCACCAAAACCCTAGGTCTTTTTTTTCGTTTTATTCTCTCTTAATCATACTAGCTAGGTTTTCCTAAAATAAGAAATTGCAATTAGGATACTATCCAAACCCATTTGGACCGAGTATGTAACACCCGCAAATGTACCCTATTTTTCTAGTAAAAATATTTTACGGATACTTTTCAGCAAATTTTAGTTTTAATTTAGAATTTAATTTTCCGAGTCGAATTTAGAATTTCCGAGTTTGTATTTGGAATTTCCGCGAGATTTCAAGAAAAAACCTTTCTTGAGCCGTCTTTGACTTTATTGACTTTTTCCTTGACTTTTCCACTTACTCTTCATATACTCCCTCACAACCCTAACACCCTCATTCAATCTTCTTCTTCTTCTTCCTCACTAAGTAAACCCCAAATCCCTAGCCTCCATATTT